>JAOQIF010000798.1:0-40518 GCA_026260285.1 Colletotrichum sansevieriae | reverse complement strand
AGTATTAGCAAAGGATCTCTAGCCTTAGAGACCCTTCTTATAGTATCTCTAGCTATCCCTTATAGAATAGGGTTCCCTAGCTATTAATTATATAGCTCTTATAATTGCTAGCTAGTCCGCGTGCCCTCTCTAATTATATCTAGTAGTATAAGTTATTAGCCTATAGTCTATAGATAATATTCTCCATTGCTTTAGAAGGTTACTAACTATCTGCTATTTCGCTTATTATAAGCTCCCTTATAACCTAGCGTAGGATATACTACTATGCTATAATAACCCTAGCTCTAAGTAAGTCCTCTTAGTTAATAACCTCTCGCTAAGCATTCTCTATATCGCCCCTTGCTCTTTAGCATCAGGTTATTATAGCTACTATAGTTATAGTAATATTAGCGCGCTATAGAGTGCAATACTAACTAGAGACTAAGGCGTCTCCGCCCTTAGAGCTATCCGTCTAGAAGGGGTACCTTATACTAGCCCTTATAGCATTAATAAATGCTTTTGAGGTCTCTATATTACCTTATAGTATAGTAATACTTATCTAAAGGTCTACTAGTAGTTTGCTAATAAGCCTCAGCTTCCTCACTAGGGTTAGGAGTATATTATTATATTTCACCTCCCCTTTTATATAATCTAGCTTCCTAGATAGACTATCTGCTAGGTTTATAACCCCTAATTTATACTCTAGGTTAAAGTTAAATGCTAAGAATTTATATACCTACCTAGTAAGCCTTCCCTAAAGGTCCCGCGCAGGCGTGCTAATAACTCCCTTTAGCGCCTAGTAATCTATTAGAATTATAAACTTCTTTAATATACCCTAAAGGTAGTAAGCCTAATAGTCTAAGCTTTTAACTATAGCAAGAAGTTCCTATTAGCTTGCTCCCTAGTATTATTCTATATTACTAAGCTTCTATAAATAGTAGGCAACTAGTTGCTACTAACTATTAATATACTATAATAGGATACTAGATATAGCCTTTATTAAAGTACCTATCTTAACCCTTATCTCGCGGGTTAGGTCCTAGTATTAGAGAATAGTTACTAAGCAGAAGGCAGCTTAAAGCTACTTAAAGGCTTATTAAGCCTCTTCTAGCTAGTAGAACTCGCTTCCTTTCTTATTGTTCTCGCTACCCTTTAATAGGGATATTATTAGGGTTATAATACCTAAATATCCTATAATAAACTTATAATAGAAGTTATAGAATTTAAGGAAGACCTAGATATCTTAGGATATCTTTAATAGCTTCTATTTAGTAATAGCTCAGATGCGAATTTAGTTTATTAATAAACCCTTAGGCGTAATAATATACCCTAGGAACTCTACCTGCTATTAATAAAACCTATACTTACTAAGCTTAGTATAGAGCTCCTACTAGTAAAGCCTACGGAGCACTTAGAGAAGGTCTTTTATATATTACTCTCTTATCTCAGAGTAGATTATAATATTATCTATATAAGTAATATAATAAGTATCTAGTAGCTTAGCGAGCGCTTAGTGAATATACGCCTAGAATATAGCTAGGGTATTTATAAGTCTAAATAGCATAATAATATATTTAAAATACCTATAATACATCCTAAATGCTATTTTCTAGCAATCTTCTAGCTTAATATAAATATAATAGTATATATCTTAAATATCGATTTTTAAGATCTATTTCGCTCCCTGAAGCCTATCTAATAGTTTGCTAATAAGAGGGAGTAGATATTAGTTCTTTATTATTACCTTATTAAGACCTTGATAATCTATATAAAGGCATAGGGACCTATTTTTCTTAGGTATAAAAAGGATAGGGGTGCCTGCCTCGCTAGTTAAGGGTTAGATCCGCCCTATTGCTTAGTTATTAGCAATATATTAGCGAAGTTCTTCTAACTAATGCTCGTTTAATAGGTAAATAGGCCTATATAGAGGTTTCTTCCCTTCGATCAGGTTAATAGTATATTCTGCACCCTCCAGGACTAGGTATTACTTCGCTAACTATTTATTAAATATTACCTTTTTACTAAATAGCTCTAGTAGCAACTCTATATCGCCCTCTAGGGTGTCTTCTTCTTCTAGAGCCCCTATTAGCAGCTTATAAGGGGCGATATTCCCCGATATATATATAATATAAGCCTTCTAGCTATTCTTAATAATCTCTTATATAAATACTAATAGCTTAGTAATACTAAAGTATTTATATTCCTAGGTATTTATCTAGGTATTAATTATAATACCCTCTCTTCCTATAAAGTATTATAATAGGAGGAGGTCTCCTGCTTCTTTAGGTTATAGGGTTTTAGCGAAGAGTTGCTATATCTTCCTCGCTTCTCCTCCTGAGTTAATAAGGAAGAATATTAACTAGTACGTATTCTAGCCTGCTATAGATAACCTATTAAACCCTTCTCGTATAGGGGTAATAGCTACTATAGGTCGTAGTTATAGAGACTTAGCTAGTTAACTACTAATAATATTAAACTAGGAATAGGAATCTATATCTACTACTACTTCTTATTTAGTAATATTCTAGAAAATAATCGACTATCCCTTTATAATAGCTCCTTTAGGGAGAGTATCTAGTTTTAATTTAGGCGCGGGGGTCACTAGTATAATCCCCTAGCTTACTCGTTTTCTTCCTTAACTCTTAAGGATTAGATTATATTAACCCTCGCCTTCTTAGAACATACTTAGTATCCTACTAACATTTTATTTATACTTCGTCTTATATGTTTATCTAGGTAGTCTGCCCTCTTATGCCCCTTTTGCTTATAGCTAAAGCATATTATATAATTAGATATTATAGGTTATATACTAGGGCTAGATATAGACCTATTCCGATTAGATCCCTATATTACGCTACTAACCTATTAGTGAGGTATTAGGCTCTATAAACCCTGCGTTATCTTCTAGCTAGAACCCTACTAGCCCGTCTTTTAACCTAACCTCGCTAATAGGGGCCCCCTTAGGTTATGCTCTTCCCCTATATATTATTTCTTGCTTTCGCTTTATAGAGGTTCGCTACCCTATTAGCAATATATCTCCTATAAGTATTTAGCTTCTATAGCTATATCTCTTAGTCTCTATATCTTAACTTTCTAATATTTAAGTTCTTTATATAGGAATAGGGCTAATTAGAAGTATAGCATATAAGCCTTAGCCTTGATATCTTTTATACTAACTATACCTAAGTCCTAATATATTACTAACTATTTAGCAAAGAACTATATTAGTAACTACGTCTCCTTCTGCCTTATTATATCTAGCTTCTCGTAGTACCTTTGCTCTTAAAGCTCGGGGTTAATATACTATTAGTAAGTAAATGCTATAAAGTCGGCCTAGGCTAGGTCTCCTTCTAGCTTAGCCTTATAGTATTACTACTAAGTCTATAGGGATAGGCTTATCTTTATGAGCGCCTATTAGACCTGCTGCTCTAGTATATTACTAGCATATAGTTAGTTCCTATCTTCAATTGCTTAGATCTAGTTACTAACCTAGTCTATAATAAAGTTCTCAATTATAGTATAGTAGTTATATATAGGGGGCTTTTTATATTCTCTCTATTAATATCTTAGCGCTAAGCGATTAGTAAGTTTTTATAGTAGGATAGCGGTTTATTCCTCGTGCTACTACTACTATAGATATATCTACTCTATAAGGCTCTCCTGCTATTTCTATAGTAACCCTATAGCTTAGGTAAGGATGCTAGAGATACTAGCTTCTTAGGGTATCCTAGGCGGGGTGCCCTATTAGCTACTACTTACTATCCGTTCGCCCCTCGAGGGGTAGTCTGCCTAGTCTAGCGCTACCCAGGACCTAGCCCGACCCCTCGGGGTTATTCCTCCTGCTATATTATTACTAGGGTTATCTATTCCCTTAACATAGTATTTATGCTATATTCCCTATATCTTAAGGATTAGTAAATAATTAGTATCTTATTAGCTAAGACCTTATTAGTTATATTCTATATACCTAGCCCGGAGTTTATTATAGTTAAAATTTATTACTAAATTATTAGTATACTATTACTAATTCGCTTTAGATATTCTAACTAGTACTAGTTTCTTAAATCGAGGTAGAAGTAATAGAATTATAAAGAGTATAGCTAAAGGCCTAAACTAGAAAAAGCTAGAATATTAAAATATATATATCTATTATTATATTAGACTATTGCTTAACCTTCTAAGTTTTCTACTTATAGAGTTTTCTCCAAGGTGTATTTATCCGCCCCTAACTCGCTGATATTTTGCTAATAGCGTGGCTCTGCATCCTGCACCCGCCATTGTTCCTTATAATATTACTATACTATAGCTATGTCCTATATAGTACTATTAATTACCGCCTAGCTATATATATAGACCGCTCCTGCGTGCCCACGCACAGAGCCTCCTAGTTAGATATTAATTATCTATAACCTAATACATTACTATATATTCCTATAATATTATATCTATCCATTATAATAATATCTATTATAGCTTCTATAAGCTCCTAGGTAAGCTCTATATACCTAGGACCTTATACCTCTACCCTCGCCTAACTATCTTCTGCTATACTATATATATCTCCTCTATATACTACTTAAACTTACTATTATTAGCTATAATTAGAAGTAGTTAGAGGTTTATTCTTATCTAAGTAAGTAAGGGGTCCTCTAGTACTCTCTAGAGGAGGTTAATATAAAGCCTTAAGTAGATATTACTAAGTATATTTAGTTTAATAATATATAAGCTTAGGATTCTTATTATAATATACTTATAATATAATTATAATAGCTTCTTATTAAACCTAGTGCTCTTATAGTTAGTTATTAAGAGCTAAACCTTATTACCTACCTAATACTCCTCTAAAGGTATCTTATATTAATTTATATTCTCTTTATTATATTACTCAACTATTATAATACTTATTTAAATAAAATCTATTACCTCTTATAGCCTAGTTACTAGGAGGGTAGCTACTATATCCCTAGAGGGGGTCTCTTATAGTATATTATTTATAACAAGCCTAAAGTTAGTATAATACCTATACTTTAAGAAGAATAGCGAGAGTCTAATTATATTACTAACTCTATTTTAAAGCGCTAGCTAAATAGTAAGTAATAGCTATCCATAGTTTTTCTATACTTAAGTTATAAATACCTATAGGATAGCGTATATCTCCTAATTCTACTATTTAATATTATTATTAGTCTATAGGTAATATACTATACTTAATAGCTTCTTTATATTAATAAGGTAATAGAATTTAGCTTAGAAGTAGCTTACTTAGTTAGAGCTATAATTACTAATAATACTATATAAGAACCTATAGAACTAGAAGTAATAGCCAAGGAACTAATACGTATAACTTTCTACTTTTATAATACTTATCTCCTTTAGTATTACTAACTTACCTAGCTTCTTTATTGTAACTTATAAGTATTAGCTAGTATTATTTATTATAAGTAATAAATTTATAATAAAGTCTATTAAGAGGTCTAAGTATAACTAGGTAGGTATTAATAAGGGCTTTAAGAGCCCCCTCTTATTTTACCTCTAGATATATATCCCTCTATAGATATTATAATTCCTTATAAACCTCTATATTATTTATAACTATCCTAGCTAGTAGAAATACTAGCTTATTATTTTTAATATATTATTACAGCTTAAGTAAATAGTTATATTTAAGTTATAGCTCTACTAGATAATCTATACATAGAGCTCTCTTAATATGTTATTATTATCCTCCCTACTAGGTACTTTAGCCTCCCTCTAAATATTAGCCTCCTCTAGCTATTAATATTATACTTATTAATTTAAATCTTAGCTTTTATATTTAATAAGAAGCTCTAAAGCTATTAAGTAATTATATAATATATAGCTTTATATATTATATCCTTCTTTATACTCTCTAGCTATAATACTTATAACTTAGAGTTATTATTAAAAACTATAGTTTCTAAGATATCTATATAACTCTTCTAACTTCTCCTTACTAGGGGGCTAGCTATAAGAGCCCTATAGGGGTATTTATAGTTTAGTATTAGCTATAAGGCTCTCCCCTATTTCTACTTATTATCCTACTCTTAAGATATATCTTATTCTCTTTAAGAGAGAGTATTAGGAGCTACTACCTCCCTACTATAATAATATTTAATAATAAAGTTATATTAGAATAGCTTCTCTCCTTACTAGCTCTGGTATTTTATAAGGCGCTACTTCTTTATCAAATACTTAGGCTTCTAGTAGTTAGTTAATACCTTAAAGGAGGTTATATTATATAGCTCTACTCTCTATATATATAAATAAGAAAGGATTGTTAGGAGCTCCTTATTATAAATAGAGTAGTTATACTCTATAAGTAAGAGCTTTTATATATAAAACGCTATGAAGCGCTAAGTACTCTCTACGTTAATTTAGAGAAGTACTTCTTTTAATATAAATTATAAATAATTAGTTTTAATAATAGTCTTATTTCTAAGTTAAATTAATAGAGTATTAGCTAGGTATTAAAAAGCGACTTAAGCTATAAAAAGGCTTATTCTTAGTTATCCCTTTATTAGAATATTATACTTTTCTTAATAAGTAGTATAATTAGTTTAATAATATATCTATACCTTAGTATAAATGTATTATAATAGCTTATAAACCTTAAGAAGCTCTAGACCTCCTTAGGGGAGATAGGGGGTAGCTACTTAGTAATTACCTAGAGTTCCTTAGGGTTATAAGGAAGACCCTCTTATATAATTATAATAAACCCTGTATATTTAACCCTTTTAACTAAGAACTTATACCTTATAGGGTTAATGTTTAATTCTATATCTACTAGCTTCTAGAGGACCTCCTATACCTTCTTCTTATAGTTTTGTTTTATTTTATCAGAGTAGACTAATATATTATTTATATATATAATAATAAGGTTATTAGAAAGGTCCTATAATATATCATTAATATATTACTAGAAACTAATAGGGGCGCTAGTTAAGCTTAGTAAGTAAACTACTTACTTAAATAAGCTTTACTAGGTTTAGAATATAGTTCTCTTTTAATACCCCTCAACTATTCTTAACTTATAAAAAGCTATTATTATATCTAACTTAGTATACTACTTAGCTATACTTACTTAATATAATATTTTAGAGATTAATAAGAGGGGGTAATAATCTTTCTTAGTAATTATATTAAGAGCTTTATAATTAATATAGAAGTAAATCTCTATACGTAGCTTTCTTATAAAGAGTATTAATACCCTAGCTAGTAAGCTATTAGCTTTAATAATTTCCTTATTTAAGAGTTCTTATAGGGTTTTCTTTAGTACTAGTAGCTCTTCTCTTAATATATTATTAAAGGGGCCTTAGGGGGGTTACTAGTTCCCTGCTATTTAATCCTAGTATAAGGTTAATTTAGTAGTTTACTCTAGGTTACTTAAGGAGTAATAAGTAAGCCTTATTAGGGTTAAATAGGTTAGGGAACTCTTTTAATACCTAGCTTAGTAAATAGTATTATTAATTCTTATTTAGTATTAGGTTTAAGGCTTTTGTAATATTAGCTAAGCTAATAGCTTATATTAATACCTCTATAATACCCTCCTAGTACTTACCCTATTATCTTACTAGATATTAGTAAACAATAGAGAATAAGGGTATATTAAAGAACCTTGTAGCTCTTATTTCCTCTATAAGGAGCGTTTCCCCTTAGTCCTTTAGGTATTACCTAATATACCCCTTCTTATAGTATACTTAGTAAGCTATAGCGTTTTAAATAACTTAGGTCTATTTTATCTTGAGGTACCTTACGAGGATAATAGGGTTTAAGCTATTAACTATATATATAAAGATACATTAGGTATAACTACTTATCTCTATATTAAATACTATTATACCTAGAGTATTACTTAGTAATAATCTACTAAGTATATACCCCCTTATAAATTAATATCTTTTCTTAATATATAAAAAGTAAAAGTATTAAGCTTAGGAAAGGTTAATTATTATATAGGTATTACTCTTAATATCTATTAATATATAAGCTAGATATCCTCTATTAACTCTAGCTTAAATAATAATAAGCTTATTATTAGCTAGTTATTCCTATTTATATTCCTCCAAATTTAATATCTCCTCTTTAGTAAGCTCTAGGGTTTAATTTTACTCTAGAGTTAGCTTTTTTCTAACTCCTTATCTTTCTCTAAGGAGTTAACTACTACTTAATAATTATTTATAACCTTATAGCTTATAAGCTCTTATTTTAAAGTCTTTATTTTATAACCCTAGGTAATTAATTCTTTTTACTAGAGTAATATTGAGTAATATACTTTTCAACTCTATAAGTATAATAAGTATGAGAGTCCCTTATATTTTTCTATAGTTATTATAAGAATACCGAAGGTTTATAAATTAATATTAAAAATAGAGTACTTATCCGTATATCTAGGGATATACCCTAGAGGGTATTTATAATAATAAGTAGGTTGAGTAACTAGGTTAATATACTCAGGATCGTCTTCCTATTCCTCTTAGTTATCTTTATTATTAGTACTAATAACTAAATCTTCTTTATATAAATCTGAATCCTTACTAGCCTATTATACTAAATATAGTTAAAGTTACCCTTATCTAATGAGGTATTGTTGGAAGCCCAGTCGGCGGTTCGTCGCCGACCCAACCGGCGCTACGTTAGGCCGGTCCGGACCCACTTATTGCGCCGATTCAACCAATAGGAGGGCCAGGACCCCACACGCAAGGACTGCCTATATAGCCGTCGTAACCACCAAACCTACGATAGTTAGATATCACGAATAACTATAGTATTATGGAAGAACCCTATCTTTCTAGTACTATTCCCTGCATAGGATAGTTATCTGATACTAATTAGTGGTTAACTTAACTATTATAACTACTCGAGTTACTGCAGATCAGCAAGGTTTATTACTACCTATATTAGAAGAGACGTCTCTACTATTAATATTACTACTACTAGCAGAGGGATTGAAATAACTATTATAGGCTACTATAATAACTATTTAATAATATCCAGGCTGCTTTACGCCTATATATAACGACTAGTTAAGTAAATAACTATCGTAATAATATCTAGGCTGCTTTACGCCTATATATAACGACCTCGACGCGAAGAAGCTATGATATTGCGAAAATAATGCATACTATACCCCCCCCCTATCTCCTCTACTCTATCTACAATAGCTACTCTAACTACTGAGCCGGGTAGCAACCCCCCTCCTCCTCCTCCTACTACCTATAATAGATCTATCTAAGGATCTATCTATAGCGATATCCCTATTCCCACCTAGCTTAAGGGCATCGTCTAGCCCGACCTATAGGGCAAAGTCTTCGAGATCGACGAGGATAGTAATAATATTCCCGATATATCTATTAAATAGGTAAATATATAGATAAGCTATTAACTTAAGGTCTATAAGATCGATAAGAATACTAGCCGAGCCTTCTAGCGCGAGTTCTTATATAACTTTATCAGCTAGACTACTAAACTATTTAGCAAAGCTAACCAGAAGCTTAGGAAAGCCCTTAAGGACTATGTTATTAGCTATAGAGTATAGGTTAATCTAGTAGCTAGAATAATCTCTATTAGGCTCGTTAAGGCTATAAATAGACCTAAGTTCTATTACTAGAGCTAAGCCTAGTTAAATACCTATATAGATAACTTCCTATAATACCTCGCTAATAACCTAATATTTATTCGCAAGATATTAGTATTAGTTATACTTATGCACCTACCCTATCTCACGAGACCTAACGAGAGCCTCGCCTAAGCTAGAACCCCGTAGTTATAAACCCCCCCCACGATAGCGCTAGTGAAAACCACGCCTACTAGCAGAGATAACGCAGTTAATAATAACTAGGATATAGGCTATAATAGCCTCCTAGCTATACTAAAGCAGTTAATAGATCTAGTTAAACTTTATGCTAACGATATAAAGTATAGCAGTGCTAAATATAATATCTTAGAGGTAAAATTAACTATCTTTCGGGATATTTACGAGAAGGTTAGGATCTAGTAATTACAAGCAGCTAGCGCCCTCCCCCTTATATTAAAAGGCCGAGCCTGCAATTACTATTTCAACTAACTTAGCAGCGCCTAGTTAGGCCTCCTAGCCATAGTTAAGAAACTCCGTAATTACTTTAAATCCCATAATACCCGCTAGGCCTACCTAACGGAGTAGCACTAAGCTATATTAACCTAGGTTATCTATAATAACCCCTCTAAAATAAGGATAGAGTGCTTAGAGATCCTCGTTAACTACGTAACTAAAGTCTAATAAGCCTTACCGCTAGCTTACTACTCCGATCTCGTCTTACGGGACTATATTGTTAACGCTTGCTAAGGGGTCGAAGAGTGCTATCTTTGCCTCTTTAACCCCGCTGAGTTAATAGAAGGGGTCCTTAGCTAGTTATGCTTAGCTATCTTAATAGCAACCCAGCCCACGACCTAATATATTGCTGAAAATAACGATAGGACTAGGGTCTATTAGACCGACTATACCTACTATAGCAACAGCCGAAAGAATCGTTTTAGGCCCTATACGGCTAGTAATAGCCTTAATAATATAGCAAAAGCTAAAAAGTGCTATATTTGTAGCAAACCTGGCTATTAGTCGATGAAATATACCGATAACGATCGCCATAAGGCCTATAGCAAGTTCAAGAGCAGCTAATATATCCAAAATAACGCTAACCCCGCTAAATATTACTAGTTTTTAGCGTGGTATAAGGGTATCGAAGACCTCGCGGCTATTACAGCTAACCCCTCCGTTATTAACAACCCTATTACCCTCTTTTACTAGTCGTTATCTATTAACAATAACGATAGCAACGAGGGTAATAGCACCGATAACGAGGCCTTCCTTACTACTACCTATTTCAACCAACCTACTGCAGTTAATAGTAGTAATATGATAACCCGCTTAGCTAACTAGTCGACCCTCTATGCAATTAACTACGTTGAACCCTCTTATAACGCGTTAGTTAATAAAAATAATAACCTAGTTGCAATATATATTACCGACTATTACTTATTAACTACGTTTAGAGGGATTATCCCCGACTCCAGCGCGGCCTAGTATTCAACCGGGGGTCACCTGTAGTTTCTAGCCCTATAAAAGAGGGTTAACTGCTAACTTAACCCCTCTATAGCTAGGGCAGCCTCGATCCGCTTTAGTAGCGCCGACCCTATTGAATCCCTTGGAACAACGGTTATTATAACTCCCTTTAGCGACGTAACCTTCCACGTGATACTAACGAATACCCCCTTCTTATTATCCCTTTATGATATAGACCGACTTAGCATAAGATTTGATAATATCGCTAACTAACTCGTTCGTAGCGACCTCACGACCCTGGTTATACGACTATAGGGCTACCTATAGTTTATAACTAACCTAGAAGAGGCTATTATAAGTTATAACCTTACTAACGTCGAATTACGCCGTATCTACTGTCGTTTTGGCTACTTATCTATCTAACGACTTCACAAAGTCCTCTAGCGCGCCAGCTACCCTATTAATATTAATGTTATTAATAAGTTAACGAAGTTCTACTACTACTGCTAACTCTATAGCAGCAGCCCCTATTAGTTTAAGTTTATAATAAAAGACGACTGCAATTTCAACTACGAGGTTATTATTAACGTTATATATCTCGATAGCAACTGCCCTGCCCTCTATATTATTAATACGGCTACTGCGTTTAATGCAGCACGCTTCATAAAGGATATATCTACTAAAACTATATAGTAGACCCTTTAGCTCTGCTAGATCGATATATACCAGGGCCTACCTAACTAGATAGTTACTAATACTAGCACCTCCTTTCGATCTGCTGAATTTCGCTAATCTATGCGAAAGATAGCGATCTCTATAAAAGAGGTCCTAGTTAAGGCTTATAATAGCATTAGGAAGGTCGAATAATACTATAAGCTGTTACGCCGGGCTTATGAAATTATCCGGGCAGAAGATCCCTCTGCTAACCCCGACGTTGCCCTCTAAATAGCTATAAAAGCTATTAATAATATCGCTAGGCCCGACGGCCTAGTACTAACCCTGCTAGTATTCGGAGCCTACCCGCGCCTAATAGATAATTTAGCGCCCTTACTATTAATTACATAACGCGCCTAAGCCGTATAGAAGGCTACTAATAAGATCCGCTAACTCTACGCTAGTCGTTAGGTTAACGAGGCTATTATAGCCCGAAACGGCCCTATAACTGAGCTTATATTGAGCCTACCTCTCTAGTTAGAGGTTAGAATATAGTGCGAAAAAGACAGCTAGAAGGGCCCTTACTAGCTTATATCTAACGATAGCTATAAATACATAGTTTAACTGCCTAATAGGCTGAAATCCTTCCGGTTGACTATTATTAAACCTTACTACTAGTTAACTAACCCGCTAATAGAACCCGATAGTAATAATAATAGGATCGCAGACCCCTATGGGGTAACTAAGGGAATCTACGATATAATCGTTATTACTAATAACGTAGCTCCCGCCCTGCTATAGCGCTGAGGCTAGCCCCGCTATAACCTAGCGCCGGGTCCGACTTTAACTATACTCCTTGCTAAAATAGACGTTACTACTACTAACGAGACCTTCCTATTTGCTAAAGAGCAATCCGACCACGACCTCGCTATTAAGTTATATAACGACGGCGTAATTATAACCCCTAGAGAGCCTTTTAAGTAGTCGACCTGATAAGAGATCGAATCCCTTATCGAATGAGGCGTATTTAACTTCGTTAGGTATAACCTTGCCCGCTATAGCAGGATCCGGATCTTCTGCTCCCGTATTATTAACGAAGTTAAGGGTAAGATAACCTAGCCCTATGAGAAGTCGAGACTTATTATTCAGGGCTATGCTAATAATAGTAAAGAGGCTATTTTAACCCAGGCCCCTATAATCTAAAGAGCTAGTTAATAGCTAATCCTCGTAATCGCCCTATTATTATTAGCTGATAGCAAAACCCTTTAGATCTGCAATATTACCTAAGCCTATATCCAGTCCGCTACTTATCTCGCCTGCCCTATCCTCGCTAAAATCCCTAGCTAAATACGGGGTAATTACCCCGATAATACTATTATAGAGGTTATAAAACCCCTCTATAGTATTGCTAAGGCTAGCACCTATTAGTAGGCTATATATAGCTACTACTATAAAGAAAGGCTTGAGATAGAGACTTCGTCGTTTAACTCCTGCTTGCTTATATTAATAAAAAATAACCTATCTTTCGCTATTATAAGTATATAAACTAACGATACGTTAGGCCTATTAAACGACGCGTTTTCTGCCCTTAAGGAGGCGGAATTAACTAAAGCCGGCTTTTTAGCTAAACCTAAGCAGATCCTCGCTATCGATAACCCCCTCGTATTTAATAGTAGGATTGTAACGATTAATAATAGTAATACCCTCACCCTCCGCCAAAAGGACCAAGGGCTTAAGTTACACCCTATTAACCCCTCTGCTAATGAAGCTATCCGAAAGCAGCAATACGTTAAATAACGCGCCCGCAGCGCGTATATTATATTAATTTGCTAACCCGAGGCTTATTTCGACCTATCCGTTGCTATATAATAGCAAAACCCTATAGTTAACGACGTTAGAATCCTCAACTAGCAAATACTCTAGTAGTTATAATCCCTTAATAGAGGCCTTAGTTTCATCCCGCTTAACCTTGCTACTACGAAACTATTTATTTTTATCGATAGATCTTTTGCTAATAACGATAACCTATCGTTATAACTAGGTTTTATTATTATATTAGCTAACGAGACTAATAATAATAAGGCTATTAATATATTCGAAATCAATAGTAACGTTATCTACTATAGCTTAACGAAGTCTAAACGCATTACCTGCAGCATACTAGCCTCGGAGATCTATAGCATAGTTACTAGCATCGATATAGCCTACGCGATCGCAACAACCCTCCAAAAGGTCTCCGATCAACTAGACCTACTATTAATATCAACTATTATTTATACCGACTTATATTTACTATATAAGTGCCTTATTAAGCTAGGTATAACGAAAGAAAAGCGCCTTATAATCGATATAATAGCGCTATAGTAGTTATATAAACGCTGCGAGATCGCAGAGATCCGCTAGATCTATAGCAATAATAACCTAGCTAATAGACTCACGAAGTTAACGCTAAATAAAGCCCTCTAATAGCTTATTAATAATAATAAGGTGATAATACGGATAGAGGGGTAGGTCATCCGATAGTAGCTAGGATCCCAGCCCGTAGCCGGGGCCCTGCGCGCGCAGTAAAACCGGGGATATATAATATATCAGGGGATAGCGATAAAACGTGTGAAAACTGCGGTTATTAGGCTATCTAGGCCCCTTTTGTAAGTAGTACTATTTAGTAGTTATCTCGACGAATATAGGCTATTATGGGGTAGGCACTAGTAGTAATAAAAGACTGCTAGTATTAGAAGCCTAGTTAGCGGTTCGTTACCGACCTAACTAGCGCTACATTAGGCTAGTCCGGACCTACTTATTGCGCCGATTCAACTAATAGGAGGGCCAGGACCCCATACGCAAGGACTGCCTATATAGCTATTATAACCACCAAACCCACGATAGTTAGATATCACGAATAACTATAGTATTACGGAAGAACCCTATCTTTCTGGTACCATTCCCTGCGCAGGATAGTTATCCGACAGGTATATACTTCCTCTTCTACTATCTCGGGGTTAGTTCCTTTTAATATATATAGTACAAGGTAACTAGGTAGTTAAGGATATTAAATATCTTGACTAGATTAGTTATATTAGTATTTAGGTCTTTATTATTAATTAAACAGAATATTCTTATAAGAGGAACTTAATAAGGGTTTAGTAGTAATATTAATAGCTTGCTTTATAGGTCTTAGTGATAATAGACTAGATTTAGTCTCCTTTATATAATATAGGTAATAAGTAGTAGTAGTGCGGGTTATTCTCGAGGTTTCTTTTAGTAATACGCATATTAAAGTAGTTCCTATATAAGTCGTCTTAATAAATAGTTAGATTAATACTCGCTAGGATCCCTTAGTAACTATTTAATACTAACTAGGGATTATCTTCTATAGGCTTATAATAAACTTATTATAGTTTATCTTACTAGTTAGCTAGGGAATACTAATAACTAGCTGTATATCTATTTTATTATATATAATAGTTAATACCTTAGATTCGCTCTATTTAGTATCCTTATAAAGTCGAGTAACCTTAGTTATCTAGTATTAACTATTATATTAGTTATATATATCATATAGAGTATACCTCTCCTTTATTAAATATGCTTTAGTAATTTTATATAATAAATAAAAACGTTTATGTAATAACTCTTTTTAATAATATAATTTATAATTAGGGTCCTTAAGTTCTACCTTCTTATCTAATATTGGGTTAGTATGATACTAGTCTAAGGCGTGCTTTAATAAGGTTTAATAAAGGTTAAGAGTAGCTATAGCTAGGTTCCTATCATCAAACTCTATATAGCTATTAATAGTATTATTAAAGTAGTATATATTCTAATAGATAGTTTTTAAACTACTATTAATACGTATATTATTAACTTTATTATTATATAGAGGTAGATCGAATAACCTAATTATATTAGTCTTAAAACGAGGGGTACTATATCTAGGCTTAGTAGCTAGTATTCTAGCTATTACCTATACTATCCCTTCCTTATCTATAGAGAGAAGGAATATAAGAAAGCTATAGCTAATTAAGAACCTATTAGAGTTAGATAAGGGCTTAATAATATCTCTTAGTCTAGCTAGTAATTAATAGTATTAGTTATCTTAATTATTATTATTATTATACCTAGAGCTACCTCCTCTACTATTTTAGCCTTTAGGGTTATTATTATTACTTCTATTACTAGGGTTACTAGGCGGTATAGGTAGTAGTAGAGGAGTATCCTCTTTATATTTAATATCCTAATTATATCCTTTGCTTTTATTAAAGTTTAATAGTCTAGCTTTAGGTTCCTAAGGGTCTATCTTGCTATAGTATTTACCCTAGCTATATATACTAGGATAGCTCTAAGAGTTACTTAGCTTAGGTATAAAAGGACTACCTTATCCCTTCTCTTAGGTTAGGAATAAAACGCTTAATATATCTAGACTTTCCTTAATAATATATAAAATGTATTTAGACTTAGCTCTAGTATTAATATAATAATAATATCCTTTAATATAGGATCAAAAAGTATGGGTTATAGAGTATTTATGAAACTTTATCTAAACTTATAATATTCCTCTAGAGTTAATAGAAATACTAAGAAAGCTTTAGAAATTATTATTATATTAAGTTTAGATATAGGTTTTAAGATATTTAAATTATTTATAGCTTTAGCTCTTAAGGTTTTATAGCCTCCTCTCTCTTTATCCTCTTTAAAAGGGAGTATTAGGTCTAATATCTAGCCTTATTTAATCTCTATCTTAATATATTAATTATAATAAGTGAGGTTAAAATAATACTACTATCTAATAGTGTTAGTAAATAATTAAGGGTTTATTATTTACGCTTTTAGGACCTTATTTTAAATATATCGAGCGATCTTATATGTTTCTCTATATAAAAGCAACTTTAAATATATTTATAATAGTTAGTTAAATATTATTCAAAGTTCTTATAAGTAATAAGTATAATACTTACTTTTATAACTAGCTTAAGAAGGGTATACTTAGTTTAAATAAGAAGTATATAGAACTTATTAGAGTATTACTTAAGCGCTATTATAAAGTTTATAACCATTAAATAGTTAATAGGTTCTAGGAGGTTAGACTTAAGACCTTTTTTAACCTTATAATTAGAAAGTAGCTTATAGGGTATTATTATTAAGGTTTATTATCTCTTAGGGATATTCCTTAGTTAAGAAAATCTTTAAGGTTTAATATCTCTCAAAGATATCTCCTAGTTAAGGGAAATAATAAAGGGTTAATATCTCTTATTAATATTTCCTAATTAAGAGAAAGGTTTCAGCTTTAATATCTTCTAGTAATATTTCCTAGTTAAGGGAAAGAGGGAATTTAGAGGCTTTCTTAATAATATATAATACTTATAAGTATTAACTACTAGGATATTATTTTATATAAACTTAATAGGGTTAACTATTTATATAGTTAAGTACCTTTTTAAATTATAAGAGATACCCTTAGTTGTAAGGAGATATAGCTAATTCTTAAGGTTGTGCTATTAATTAATATAATCTATATAATAAGTAAAAAATATAGGTAGAAATTCTATAAGTTTAGAAGGTTTTCTCCTTAAAAGCAATAAATCCTTTTTAAGGAGGTTTACTACGTTTAGGTATATTTAATATGTTAATCGCGTTGAGCGCCCTTGGGCGGGATAACTGCGCTAAGCGCGTTTAGTATCACGAAGGCTATATATTATTAGGAGGCGCGGAGTTAGAAGGTCTGTTACACTTAAGCAGGTAAAATCACTATATAGTGGCTAGAGGCTCTTTATTCTAATAGCAATCTACCTTTAAAGGGGCTCTAGTCGCCTTATAAGACTTATAGCTAGGTGTTATTACTAGTTAAGCGATAGTTAAGCGATAGTTACTCTTTCCTTTAGGGCTGTCATCTCGTTAATTGCCTCGGCGGAGCTTGCCGACTTCATTGGAAGAAAGAAGGTCCTGGGGTTGGCCCTTATTATACTATTCATCGCCGTTGCTATCGAGTTCGTCGCTACTACGAATGCCGTCTTTTTCTTTGGGCAAGCTTCTGAACGGTTTCATGGTTGGAGCTGTCGGTACCATCATGGTCAGCTATATGCGAGGTATTTTGAAGCTCTTGGCTCAGTTTCAGCAGGCATCAGCTGACTCACGTTTTCCAAACTAGATCACCCCCTCGGCTCTTCGGGGTGCTGTGACACGGGAAACTGGGGGTTTCTAGCTTTGACGTTGCCTTGTAACTTCGCAATCCTCTTTGGCCCCCACATGTACAGGTTTCGATCCTGATATGACAGCCGGGACTGAGTGCGTGGCCCATCTACACGTCAAGTGGGAGATCCCGAGGGTCGATGTCAGATTCCGGCAAAGCCTGACATTTTCAGCGCCTCCTTTTCTGTGCAGCTGAAATGTTCAGACCAAGTGCATGGGTTTGGATTCGATTTTCAAAACAACTAGAACTCATCGGGGAATTTCTTGCTGGGTGAGCTGATGGGTGCGCAAATCAGGAGCCATTTTTATGGTATACCGAGTTACTGCATTGTGCCGCTATACCGCCGTTGCTAGCAGAGAAGACGAGGCTTCCACGGGGTGGCTAGAGGGGAAATCAGGTTGAGGAAAACTATGTCACAAATAGGTATAGTGCAGAGTGAAAGAGTTAGTATAGATAGGTGCAAAGTTAGAATATTTATTCTTCTCTAGCCTTCTAGTCTACTATATAAGGGTATATAAGAGCTAGAGGACTTATCTAAGGAGCTACTTAATACCCCCTATCTATAAACTTCCCTAGGATAGCTTATTACTTAAGGTGCTACTTAATATTCCCTTTCTATAGACTCCTAGGATAGCTTATTATCTAAGGCGCTACCTAGTATCCCCTTTCTATAGACTCCTATAGGGTAGTCTAATAAGTCCTTTTCCTTATAATCTTATCCTAGCTTATAATATAATCCCCTCTCTAAACTAGTCTATCCTTATACTAGGCTATTCTATAGTTATCTAGAAGGTACTTAATACCTACTTAGTTTCTTCTTATAAGCTTTCCTAGTTCTTAGTTCCTATAGGTCTAGAATTTAGTATCCCTAGTTCTAGCTATATAACTCTTCTTTAAATAGCTAGGTAGCTTAGAGGAGTAGTTAGCTAGTAATAGGGTATTTTATCCTCTATTCTAGCTACTCTTATAGCTCTATATCTAGGTATTAAGGGACTTTATAGCTTAGAGAAGCTTAGAGGAGTAGTTAACTAGTAGTAAGATACCTATCCTCTACCCTAGCTACTCTTATAGCTCTCTATATAAAAAGTGCTTAGAGAAGCTTAGAGAAGCAGTTAGCTAGTAGTAAGGTACCTATCCTCTACCCTAGCTACTCTTATAGCTCTCTATCTAAAAGGTCTAGGATTACCTAGTAGTTATCTAGATACCTATAGCTAGATTCCCTCGCAAGGGTTATTCCTTCCTTTATAAGGTTATATTAAAACATATTATTATTTAGGCTTATTTTTATTACTTTAAATTTACTCTCTGAATTATTATATTTTCTACTTATTATTATATTTTAAGTAGCTTTATAGGGGTAATAAAGATATTCTCCCTCTAGGGGTAAAAGAGGTTATTATTATAGTATAGGGGGTTGCTAGTTGTTATCTAGTAGTTATCTAATACCTCCCTATATATAGTAAGGTTAAATAAAGGCGAATAATATAATAATCCAGGGATTATCTTCCTTTTAGCTATATAGAAAGCTAACTTTAGTATTAAGTTAAAAAAGTATAAATATTATTTGAAATTTCGCTTAGCTTAAAATCCTTCTTCTTACTTCTTTAGATTTATAATACTAAGAAGTTGCTATTAGTCTCTTGCTCCCTTACTTCTAACTTTATCTTAATTATTATATAATAAATCTATTATTATATCTTCCTCTACTAATAACGCCGCTACCTTTCCTACTAATATACTAGATGCCTCCTATATCCTAATAATAGGTAAGCTCTAGGCGTGCTCCTGCTACTACTACCTCTTAGCATAGGTAAAGTAAGAGCTGCCTAAGGGTAATATCCCTAAGATTAAGCTCCTTATAAGTTTAATTATCTATTTTAAGAGTAATAGTAAGCACCTAGTCCTTAGCTAGTACTTATCTAATGCCTTGCTAGCTTAGCTTTAGAATTTATTACTAATTTATATAATTTTAGATACCTTAACTAAATATAAGCGTTATATTAAAATAGGTAATAGAAAAGCTTATATTAATATAGGTTTTATATATTATTCTCTAGTCCTTAGCTGCTAAATCTCTATAGCCTACTTATTATATAATAGGCGCTACTAATAAGCTTAAGCGCCTTATAGATAAGGGTAGTGCTAAGCCTGATATTTTAGCCTAGTATGCTGAGAATAAGGTAGGTTATCTAGTGCTTCTCTAGTACCTTTCTAATATCTAATTATACTTAGGAGGAGATCCTCGCTACCTAGCTTATAATAAAGAAGGTCCTTTAGGCTAAAAAGAATAATACTAATATCACGCCTAAAAAGCATAAAGTAGAGGAGGCTAAGATCTCTATAGAGATAGAGGACTACTAGGTAGCTACCTTAGAGGAGGCTACTACTTACTAGTAGTACCTCTCTAAGGAGGTAGAGAAGTAGACTGAGCTATTATATAAGTAGTATAAGGAGCTCTGCTATTATTATTTAGAAATAGAGCAATTTGCTAAGTATTATGCAGAGGCATAGGAATCCTAAGCTATATACGCTCAGGAGTCGCTTAACTCCTATAATAAAGTTATAAGTCTATATAAGCCTTGCTAGTACCTCCCTAGTACTTATCTAGTTAATATTTCTAATATGTTTTAGAATTATAAGGTTATTATTACTAACTCTAGTAGTAAGGATAATAGTTCTAAGGAGATATATGCTAGCACCTAGTAGATTTAAAAATTTCAGGAGCGCCCCTAGTAAGCTACTAATAATCTCTAGGTAGTATTTAGTCGCCTTTAGGCATTTTCTCATCCTTTTTTATCTTATTGGGGCCTTCGGGCTAATAAATTGAAATGCCCAGCTAGCGTGCCCTATTTCTAACTAACTACTAGTTACCTATTAAATTATATAGGGATCGTGATATTTCTGCCTGTAATTAGGCTTCGTAGTTATTTCGTAAATTAATAGATATATTATATTAGGGTTCCTATGAACTATCTAGTTCACTATAGCCCTTCTATTTAATGAGGTACTAATAGTTCTATCTAGGGCTTCTATAGGTGATAATATAGTCTACTATATAGATGTTATTATTGTTATTATTAATTGGGATTTCTCATGGTAGGATAGCTGAGCTAAAAAAGGGTTCTAATTATATAGGCGCGAAAATATTATAAATCTAGTAGTTTTTATCTATATATAGCTTATATACTTATCCCCTATTAATTACCCGTTGAATCCTAAATAAGCCTAGATATTTATTAGAAAGTTTCTAGGAAGGCTGCCTTTGCCTAATGTTTTTAGTTAAAAGTAATATAAGGTCTCCTATAGTAAAAATAATAGGGGTCCTCCTCTAATTATAGAACTTGCTATATATTTCATTATATTTATAAAGCAAGTTAGTAATAGCTAACCTCTAGGCAAGTAGACCCTAAACTCTTTTATATGCTGCTAGGACTAAGACCTTTTGCTAGGGTTTAATATCGTTAGGTCTACAGGGAGAATATCCTATTAGTAGTTTAGCAGGTAATATCTTAGTAGCCTTATAGTAGGAGTTATTATAAATAAATTAAGCTAGGTTAAGCTATATTACCTAATTATCCTAGTTAATATAATAAAAGGCTTATAAAAAGTGCTTAATGCTCTGATTTTAGCATTCTATTTAGCTATTAGTCTAGGGGTAAAAAGTAGTACTAAGTTTCCTCCTAATAACTAGCAGGTAGCATACTTTAGCCTAAAGATTGCTAGTAAATAGCGATCCTTAGTTAGATATAATAGCTTCTAGGAGCCTGAATATGAGGAAAATATATTTAGTAAGTAGTGCAGCTAACCTATTAGCTATAAGTAACTCCCTAGTAGGGATATATAGGGAGTATTTTATAAATTAATTAATAATAATAAGAATACTATTATAAGGCTTATTCCTTATTATAAGGGATAGTAGCAATTTAGTAATAAAGTTAATTAATATTTATTAAAAGGGCTAGGTAGGTACTAGTAGGGGTGTAAGTTCGCTATATAGGAGGTAGTATCTTAGTTTCGTGCGCTAATATATTATATATATCTTAATATATTCCTTTATATTACTCTTCTGCGGATTCTAGAAAAACGACTTCCTAATCCTCTTTAGTATCTTAGTAACCCCCTAGTAACCTCCGGATAGTTTATTATAGAACGCTCTAAGGACTTTATTCCAAAGTAGGTAGTTTTTAGGATATATAAGCTCTTATAGTATTATAGGGTACTAGAGTTATCTAGTAACTACCTTATCCCTCGTTATTCCTACTCCTTATTAATATAAAAGGGGTCTTTCTATTACGCTTCCTTAACTTAGTCCTAAAGCGAGGGTATAAGTTATTCTAGGGAGGTATTTAATAGTTAAGTACCTTATTATTACCTAGTGCCTACCCTCTAGATAGTAGCTTAGTTAAAATATTATAGAAAGTCCTATAGGAGCAAGTCTCTAGCTTCCTCAATTTCTATATCCTCAGGGGTATAATTAGGTCTTTATAAGAAGCTATTAGCTAGGTTATAGTAACTAGGCTAGTACTCGATTTTGAAGTTAAATATCGATAGGTCCTATAGTAGCTATACCTAATAGCTGCTAAGCATCTTCTTATTAGCAAGGTACTAGTAACCTAGGTAGTTAGTAATAAATTAGATATAGTACTAAGAGTAAAGCAAGTAATACTACTATCTCACCGCTACCTCCCTAATAGCTAGTACCTCTGCTTCTAGTATACTATACTATAGTTGCACGCCCTTAGGCTTCTAAGATATAAACGCTACTAGTCTCTATATATCCCCCTCTAGCTAGCTTAATATCACCCCTATTATAAAGTCTAATATATTAGTTTTAATACGAATTAGGAGCATAGGGTTGAAATAGTATAAAATAGGTACCTCTATAAATAAAGCGCGGAGTTAATAGAAGGTAACTAATATCTTACTAGTTATAACTAGTTAACTTTTAGCTATATTAGCAAGTTAGTCTATAAGCAGGCTATGGATTTTAGAATAATTCTTAATAAATCTCTTATAGAACCCTATAAATCCTAAGAATTGCTGAATTTATTATGTTATAGTAGGTACTAGCTACTTAGTGATTGCTTAGACCGTCTCCTATTCTATAGCAATACTATCTGCTAAAACCACGAACCTAAGAAAGTCGATCTATTCCTTATGGAATTCATACTTATTAGGGTTTGCATAGAGGCTATTAGCTTCTAACTAGGTAAGTCCCTGCCTCACTACCTCTATATAGGAGTCTATATTATTAGTAAATATTAAAATATTATCTAAATATATAATATAAAAAATATTAACTAAGCCTATAGGTAACTTGTTAATAAATATCTAGAAAGTAGCAGGTATGTTAATAAGCCTAAATAGCATAATATAATATTTATAATAACTATATTATACATAAAATGCTATCTTCTACTTATCTCCCTCTTAGATCCTCACCTAGTAATAGGTATCTTTAAAGTTAAGCTTAGTGAAGTACTTCGCTTAGGAGAGCTAATTAAGGATTTTATTAATTAAGGGGAGAGGGGTATAGTTCTTAGTAGTTACCTAGTTAAGTCCCTAGTAGTCTAGATATAACCTTAACTTACCTCCCTTCTTTAGGATAAATAGGATTAGCACCCCTGCTAGACTTATTAATAGGCAAATCTATCCCTTCTATAGGGCCTTATAGATATAATCCCTTAATTCCTCTAATTCCTTCTTAGCTAGTAGGTAGATTAGTCTCAATAGGGGCTTAGTTATAGGCTCTAGGTTAATAGAGTAGCTCCTAGTAGCTCTAAACTCTAGTATAATCCCTGCTAAGTTAATATTAAATACATTTTTAAAATCCTAGTACTCTAGTAAGATATTTATTTTAGTATCCTTAGTATCCTTAGGTTCCTAGGTATGCTCCTAGTAGGTAGTAGTTAATATCTAGTTAATCTATAATATACCTATAAGTACTACTCTTACTTTATTTTTAATACGCCTAAGCTCTTTTCTAGTTATAATAGGGCGAATGCTTTTCTTATATAGGGGAAAGGTCTAGCCTAACTCCCTCTAATTAATATTAGGGCACTCTGCTATATACTAAGGGATCCCTAGGATAGTATTATAGCTATTACTATTACTAATCCTAAAGTTATATAAAACTATTCGCTAATTACCTATACTATTAGTTATTCGGGTAACTAACTTCTATATACTATAGTTAGGTCCCTTAGATACCTATATTCCCCTTATAGGTTCTAAGTTATTAGCTCCTAGTTAGGTATTAGTTATAACCCTCTAGTCTATAATATTCTTATTAGCTCTATAATTAATAAGTATAGTACTAGTCTTCTAGCTACCTATAACCTAGACCTATATTATTATTTCAAAGTAATATAGCTAGTTACTATCCTATTAAACCGCTTATATAGTTACCTAGTTCTCCTCTAGTTATATACTAGGGCAGGGTTTGCCTTTATAGCAGGGGTAGCTATACTTCTTATAATATAGGTACCTCAGGGAGATATAGCCTTTCCTATTATAACTATAATAGATAGTTTCCCTCCTAGTATCTTATAATAAGTCCTTAGTATGCTCCTAGTAAGTATTAGTATAGCTATAGTCCCCCCTTATAGCCTCGGTCTATTCCTCTAGATTAGTAGCTTAGCCCTCTAGTTATTATTCCTTATAATTAGTCCTCTAGTCCCTTACTAGTAGCCTATATATTTATATATTAATTATAAGTTTAGCATTCCTAACCCTTATATTAAGTTTAAGCTATAATTTTAGTAATCTATTTGCTATAATATAGTATTAGAGCTTAGGGTCTAATCTAGCTACTATATTAGCTACCTAGATCTGCTCTAGTTATTAGTAAGGGCTCTCTACCTCAATCCCTTTATAGTAATTAATAAAGCTCTAGTATAACTATCCTAGTTACTAGTAGGCTTATTTAAGCTAATTTTATATACTAAGGATCCTAGACCTCTTATTAGCTATGCTATTTATTAACTAGTCTTCTATTATTACCTAAGTAATACTCTTTATCTTATTATTATATTTAATAGAAAGGTATAAGGTCTACTGCTTTGCTACTAATCCTTCTAGGCACCTAGTAATATATAGTACCTTCTCAAGGTCTAAGGTAATCTTATTTATTTTAAATCGCATATTAAGGTTAAATATAAATTAATTATAATTAGTCTAGGTACCCCCTTTATACCTAAGTATTAGGAGGTGCTTTCCCTAAAGTTCTAACTAGTGCTTCTTCGCCTCAGGGTTGCTACTAATAACTACCTAATAGGTAGTATCTATTAGGATTAATAATTAGCTAGCCCTTAAAGCCTTAAGATATTCTTATTTATACTTTAGTTAATTCTTCTTTTCTTCTTTTTTAATAAGACGATCTAATTTAGCCTCTATTAATTAATTAACTAGTTTTTATTAATACTCTCTTTATTATTCTAATTAATAGGTATCTTATCCTAAGTTTCGCTATTTAGTAGCTCTTATCTAGTAGGGGATCCTACCTCCCTAGTGAACCTGCAGGTAGGTATTATTATTATATATAGTACTGCTCTAATAATCTATATCCCTATTAGTATAGGTAAGAGAGAAGAATATATTATAAATAGGTATAGTATAGAATAAAAGAGTTAGTATAAATAGGTATAAAGTTAGAATATTTATTCTTCTCTAGCCTTCTAGTCTATTATATAAGGGTATATAAGAGCTAGAGGACTTATCTAGAGAGCTACCTAATACCTCCTATCTATAGACTTCCCTAGGATAGCCTATTACCTAAGGTGCTACTTAGTATTCCCCTTCTATAGACTCCTAGGATAGCCTGTTATCTAAGGCGCTACCTAGTATCCCCTTTCTATGGACTCCTATAGGGTAGTCCGATAAGTCCTTTTCCCTATGATCTTATCCTGGCTCGTGACACTGGTCCTTGACTTCGACGGAATGTGGGAGGCACTGCCTTCCTTGAGGTCCGTATAGCCTAGGATGGTAAGTGACTTATCCGGTACACTAGAGACAGGAGACATTGAGACCTCAAACATGTCATCCTACTCAAGAGTGACTTACGCTTAGGTTTATACTTCAAAATATCTCCATTCTGTAAATTAGTTCAAACTAAGTGTCGTTTCAGCATCTTATTCGATATTTCGACGTGTGGAATGTCAATGCGTTGTTTTAGTGTACCCATTAAATGTGAGTAAGTCAAATATCCAGATTCGTTGTTATATTGGAAGACGTTGAGGAATGGAAAACATCGCGAGATTGAGCTACGTTCCTGATCTAAGCTTGGAACTCGGTTGGTTCTTACAACTGCCGTCTGCTACGGTGTTCGTTAGGTTGGCTACAATAACACCCTACTCAACGTACAACACGACTGCTATAATGGGTCTAGGCCTGGGTCAATGGCGCTCTCGTCATTGGAAAGTCATTACTAACAATTTTGGACAGCAGGATGTAAAAATTCTCGTCAACTCAGAGAACATGCAATTGAAAAGAAGAAAGCCAATTCGACTCCAGTAGAAGGAGTGATGTGGCGTTGTCCTGGGGAAAGCAAACCAGCTTAGTGTTGGCCCTGAGTTGAAGTCGTAATCGAGTCGAACCAACTACATGTGAATAAGCACGTCTTTCTGAGCGTTCCTGAGACCTTCCTGTGCCCAATGAGGCCACCCACGCGCTCCAGCCGCTCTAGAGTACTGCTTGGGTACATAGACTTGGCCGCTACGCCCAGAGACGATTTGTTCGAAAATTCGGTCCACAACATGTTCGGGCTCCAAAAGCAGCGCTTTGAACTTTCCTGAACTGTGCACCCTCTCGATCAGAGCCGTGCGAATATAAGTTGGGTGAATGATGCTATTTTCCGCCCCAAAAGTCGTCAGCTTCATTACGTGGAATTGTTTTGATAGGAACCGGACTTGGGGACCGGACTGGACTTACCTTGTGCGGACTTTTGGTGCGTGGTAGCGATGCCGGAGTTCCTGGGTCAGACCTTCGTGTAGCGCCAGGGCCGCAACCTTGGTACACGAATAGTCCACGTTTTGTGCGCCGGTGACGAAACTGGCCATGCTCGCTACCGTGACAACGTGTCCATGATTCTTTCGTATCATTGCGGGAAGAAACTCCTTGATCAGCAGGAAATGTGCAATGATGTTAACGTCGAAGACCTGTCGAATCTGCTCCTCGGTCTCGTCGAGAATAGCGGCGATTTTCATTACACCTGCGTTGTTTACTAGAACCGTTGGTTCGCCGTGATCATGTCGAATTTTATCTGCAGCCTCTTTGATCTGCTTCGCGTTGGTAATATCTGCCTGGTAGAAGTACGCGTTGGATGCTGAAGCAACAATCAGCCGAGTAATTCTTCAGATCATTGCAGGGCGGATAAATGAGCCAGGGACGAGCAGTCAAATGACATGTGGCAATGCAAGGCAGCACCCCTTGGATGAAGGTCTTGAGGTTGACATCATAGAATAGAAGATCGAGACTGGGAGACTGACGTAAAGAGGATCTAGGAGTAGCAACGTCAAGGCTGACGACTTTGATGCAGTTTTTTGCCAGCTTGCGAACGAGTATGTCTCCTAGATCACCGGAGCCGCCCGTCACCAAGACTAACTCTCGCCTCCAATCGTACTTGTCTCGTGTAAAGTTGTTTAACGCAGCGGCACCCAACAAACTACTGGTCTTCTTCATGGCCGCCCAACATAAAAGAAAAGCCACGGTATATCTGGCGCATCCATTGCGAGAAAGCTGTCGCGAAAGCTTTGATAATCTCAAGGTTCGGAGTAGATCTGGTATTCGACCGGTCACACCGTAAGGGGCGAGATTGAGGAGAGTTGACATATTGCTGGGATAGCGAGCTTGGTGATCACGCAGGTTTTACAATATAAGTAAGAGCAGACTACGAAAGAATGTGCGGGAATCATTAATGCCTCCGTCGGTCGGGTCAACAGATGGACGGCATTTTCAACGGCGGGGACCGAGCGCCGTCCCAAATCACACTCTCCCCCGCAATATGCAGTCATGAATAAGCTTTCGTGAGGTCGACGTCAGACGGTAATACTCCGCAATGCAAGCCGAGGCCTGACCCTATAGCCCTTGGCTGGGTATGGTCAGCTAGACATTCTCCGCAAGTCTAGGAGATGCTCAAGGCACAACCAGTGACCTGCATCAAATCGAGTCGATTCTCGATTGTCATCTTTCAAGCCCGATGAAGGTGTGAAATAAAACCATTCGCTTCCTTTTCGATCATCAAAGAATAAGAGAGCAAGCAGAGCGCAACCAACTAATCAAGAGGCCCTTCCGCGGACATGGGATACACCATTGAAGATCGGTTTCTTCGGTCGAGTCGAAATCACCTTAAAATTGCCATTTCGATCTATAAACCAGATGGACTGAAGCAACCCGCTCCCACAATCGTGATGGGGCACGGCATTGGCGCTATCAAAGCCGCAGGCTTGTCTCCTTTCGCCAGCGCCTTCACCTCAGAGGGTTACATGGCTGTTACGTTCGACTACATCGGCTTCGGCGAGAGCGAAGGTACGCCACGAAACGTTCTCAACGTGCAGCACGAGCTGCAAGATTTTCGAGACGTTATTAAGTGGGTTCGCGAACCCGAACAAGCTGACTGGGTCGATTCGGCACGCGTTGTTGCGTGGGGTAGCAGTTTTGGTGGCATGCACGTCACGGCACTGATGAGCGAGGATCAGGATCTTGCTGCCGGCATTTCACAGTGTCCTCTTGTGGATGGCCCCGCGGGCGTCTTGCAAATGCCTCTCACTCGGTCACTGATGTTGGCGGCCGCAGCGACAGCGGATATTGTAGGTTGGCTCTTGGGGTCCAAAGTGCCGCAATATGTCAAATTGGTCAGTGATGGATCGTCGACAGCTGTGATGGCTTCTCAAGAAGTTGTAGAAGGGTGGGCTAGGCTGGCGCCAGAGCATGGAGAGTCCTGGCCGAACATGATCGCCGGAAGGTCATTATTGAGCATCATGTTGTCGCGACCACTGCATCAAGTACATAGGAGCACTCGGCCATATCTCATTGTTCTACCGACTTGGGATCATGAGGCTTCGCTGGATGCAGCCGAGGAGTGCGTGCGAAGAGCACCTCGCGGAGAGGCGCTCAGAGTTGCGGGTGGGCACTTTGATTTGTATAAGGGTGGAAAATCGTTTGAGAAGAACTTGGAGGGACAAAAGCAATTCTTGAGGCGGGTGCTCTCGACAAATGATTAGTAAAATCAGATCAGCCGTATTTCTTCATCTTCAGTTTTGCAAACCGAGGCGTAAAGGGCAGCTTTTCAATCTACGCTTGACTAAATATCTTAGTTGTCTGTCATCCTGGTGTTGTCCAGCTGTCATACTGACTAGAGCTGTGCGAGTACGCGGGGGAAGAAACATTCATATTTTGGCGCTGATATCGAATAATGTCCAGGCACTTCCAAACTTTGAGGGATTCCAACGGAAAGCATTCGAAAACACGTTCAACCCAATCAAGCAGTCCATCCACGTCCCCTAAGTTCCGGAGAACAGATGTCAGGGCGGATACCGATTTTACCTGGAGCAGTACCAGATAGGCAGCCAGCAACAGTTGGGTCTCTCACCAGCTGCGATTAGATCGCTCCATTCTGTTAGCCTGAGAGTTATCCAATATTGCTGAAAATTGGACCAACAGGGCAGCGTTCTCTATACAGTCCCTACAGGACTCGAGGATCCAGGGTTCCTGATCCGATCGAAATGTCGTATTACCTGGGGGTCGCACAGTATGCTCAATATCCTTGTAGAGGAAGAAGTACAGCACTGGGCGATGTAGGAGAAAGGCACAAGCGAAATAACGCAGTGCAACTTCCCTCTGGTTTTCTTGATAACTTGGGTTCACCCGACCTTCAGACTGCACGCTTACTGTGCGTAGAGGCAGGAAAAGCGCATTCATACTGAGTGCGGTAGAGTCGCGGACGAAACGTCGATGTAGAGGTTGAGACTGGAACCAACTTCGAAGGTCCGCTGACAGGTTGCAGACTAGGGCTGTAAATATGTTGTAGAACGCTGTCGAGATGACTCCGAAGCCATATATAGCTCTCAAGAGAATCTAGTATCGAATAATCATTCATCTGCCAAGTATTTCGAATGTCAGATCTGATGGCATTTCATCAATCTCTATGAGAATATACTCTTACACTATCAGCCGCATTGCTTCACCTCTCAAGAATGTAATAAAGCTTATAGAAGAGCCTTCCAAGCTACAAACATAGACTTAGCAGGGCAATTTCTAAACCCAAACGTTTACAAGGACAACTGCATACGATTCGTCACTAGTTCTCAATAAGAAGGTGCATATCACGAGCTAAGATAAGATTATAGGGAAAAGGGCTTAGCGGGCTAAGTTAGAGTAGTTAAAAGGAGTTAGGAGATATAGAGAGGTATTAAGTAGCCTTTAGAGAAGCTCTCTAGCCCCTTATGGTAAGATAGACGGCTAGAGAAGAATATTTAACCTTAGCTATACCTAACTATACTAACTCTATTACTCTGCACCGCACTAGTTTTCAATAGTGCGTATTACTAGGTGAATAGACTAAAGCATACCCAGGGCGTGAAGAGGTCTAGCCCGGAAGTAAATGGGGCAGTTATCAGCTCGGAAGTTGACCGATAGAGTAGGATTTCGACTGGTCATCGACTTCGACCTGGGAATGACGGATCTTGAAGCGGCTCAGTTGTGCATTTTAGTTGGGCAGGTTGAGTTCTAACAACGGAAAACCTAGAAGAATTGCTTCTGAAGACTATGTAAACTCCTATTAGAACGAACAGGACGTCGCATGTGCAGAATCACACCAAAGTCAGCCTGTCTACGGCCTCCGGTCGTAGATATAGGGCATGGATATGCGGCAGGCCACGTACCTTATCAACGGTTGGATCCTGTCATGAGCTCGTTGCCCTCAACCTGTCGCAGACCAGTAACCCCAACGTAGTTATGTCTCGCATCAGTCAACATGGTAATGCAAGTTCTAGTATCTCATTATGCGTAAAGACTTGAAACCACACACATAATGTGAGTTATAGAAAATGATGAGGGAGCTGGAGGGAGTGGAAGACGTCGGACCCAAGCACGCGACCGAGTTGTTTTCTTAGTTATCTGAGAATATCAGGCATCGGGGCGGGCCCCTGTCCAACCTTATGGGAATCAAAATAGACACAAATTTGGACAAACAAAATCCACACCTCTCGGCATCGGCCTAGAGTTTCCAGTCTATGCATGTAAGTTCGGTGACCGGCTGTAGGGCGTTCGTTAAAGCACACGCGATCTGGTTGAAAAGTGTAGTGACCTATAGAAGCCTCAACTGGCCGTGCAAACGTACACATTAAAATTCCAGATGGCTTGGCTTCTGCAAGCGCAATGATTATTGAATTAATAGCAGCTCGGTGTTTAGTATAGATCTTTCATCACTCTTCATCGGAAAACACGTAACCATTACATATCATGAACTCGCCCCCATCCTCTTCCTCACGTCTCAGCTTCTCACTCGAGCACATCAACAACTCCCACTTGGCTGCCTTTGCCTGGGTTCCACCCGGGTAGATGCTTCCGCCGGGGTTGGAGTCCACCAATGCATAGGGACGCCCGGTGACGTACGTGCTCAGCCATAACGTTATGGGCTCCTTGTCGCGAACTGCTGCATCCAGACAATCGGTGGCATTATCTGTTCTGTGGACGCTGACACTTAGCTACTTGGCACGTACCTCCAAGTAGTCGACGTAGTAGTTCCGAACTGGGCTGCTAGGCCAGCTGTCATTCTGCTGCTAACGCGCCTGCTCCTAAAGCTCCTCATAGGGCTCTAGGACGAGCTCCTCCTAAAGAGCCCAATAGCTACCTTTGATATATGCTATCGCTACCTATAACTTTATATCCAGCCGGCGGCGCGCAAGCTCCTTTAGCGTTACCTCACTCAGAACTAATAGCCACTAGATCAGGGAGGGTATATCATCCCAACTAGAACTATCCAGCGTGATATGCGACAAGTTGTTAACTATAATAAAGCGTGCTACATAGGCAGCCTTAATAAAGGGTTAATCTAGCTAGACTTCTTAAAGCGACTACTACTTAGTAAAAGTAGTATTATAATAGATGCTATAGATAATAGCCCTAGCCTTATTATAGAGCATTACTAGCTTATAAAGGCGTGTATAGTATCCTAAGTTGCCCTTATAAGCTGCTATAAGAATTAATATATCTTTATTATTAGTTAGTAGGTATAAGAGTAGGGGCGTTTAGAAGAGTATAAGATCTTAAGCAGCGAGTAGTTTATAATTAGTAATATCTTATAAGACTTAATTAATATTGTAGTCTTTAGTAATATTAAAGTAGTATAGGCCCTATTACTTTATTATAGTTAGCTATCCGATAGTAGGGTTTCTACTAATAGAAGTTAGGGGATAACGCGTGATAATAATATCGTTTTACTAATCTATATTACTAGGTAAGATTAGGGGTTAAGAGCTATAATAATTATTTATAATTCTTATAAAAGTAATATATAATATAAGATAGGCTAAGAGTATCCTAGGGATAATTATAAGATTAATTACTAAAGATTTATAGAAATCTATCCTTAAGCTAGGCTTAAGTTTATTTTATATATAAGTCCTAAATAGATTCCTTTATTAGGCATTATTTCTAATTATTTTAATTCTAAATAATCCTTCTCCTTAGGGATCTTATTAAATTATTTTAATCCTAAATAATTCCTTCTTATCTTATTATTATATACCTTATACTATAGTTCTTTGAGACTAGGTAAGGCTTATTATTCCTATATTATCCTATATATAAAAGTCTTCTAGGCGCTAGTAGTACTTATAGGGCCACCCTAGTCTATATACTTCTAATAGGTTATCATATTAGGTCTCTCTCTAAATAGTCTTATCCCTAAGACTAATATAAATAGGTGGCTACTCCTAAGTTAGGGAGTTATTAATTATACTTCCTGATTTTCTTTTATAATACTAATACTATATTAGGTTATATTTAAAAGTTATCTAATTTATATAAAAATCGTTACACTTAAATTAATTAGAATTATTAGGCCCTTAGTGCCTTAGTTAACTAAGAGGGTTATAATATAATACCCTATTTACCTTAGTTTTAATATAACTATATATATAGAATAAATGTATCTAACTTGAAATATTATAGCGAGTATATATCTCGTGGTTTTATAAACTATAATAGTAAGGATATAGTAAATACTTATAAGTCCTATAGCTTTATACTTTATATCTAGGTAACTAATCTTCTAGAAGTAAATTATTATTTTAAAAAGTAAAAGAAGGTACAGCGTAAAGAGTAAGAAGTAGAAGAGGCTTTAGAAGTCTTATAGGTATAGTTAGCTATAGCCTTAAGTCGTTTATTACACCTTTATAAATAGAAGATATTTTTATAGGATCGTAGTTCTAATTTAATTTATTAGGGACATAGTTATTAGAGGAGTAGGAGGCTGAAAAGTATATATTAGAAGCTTAAGAATCGCAGGTTATTTATAATTTATCTTCTTAGGGGGCTTCTAATGAATTAGATTAGTTTTAATTTAGTACTAGGTTTAGTCTAGATCTCTCTAATAGTGGTTCCTCTTTGCTTATTAGTTTATAATTTTCTAATTAGTAGGTATCCCTAGTTATATAAATAGATTCTTATTCCTAGGTCGGTTATTTTATTATAATCTAATAACGGGCTAAGGTTAAATAAGTTAAATATTATTGTTACATATTTATAGAGAGGCTTTTGCTTATAGGGAATATTATAATTATTATTCCTAATATATTCGTAGTTTATCTTATATATATTTGAGGTTTCTTACGGGCTCTTATATGTTATCTTTATATCTATATTCTTTCTACTTAATAAGGTATTATATTCCGCTTTTATCTCTAACGTAGTTAATAACTCTTTCGACTTTATATTCTAGTTTATTAGTTTCTATAATAATAAGATTACTTATTTATAATCCTTATAATACTAGTTTAAGAAGTAAAATATAAAAGATTAGATAGTACTTTATAGTACTAAATAATAAAAGACTATAGTTAATATTAGAAATCTTGTTTTTTATAATCTTTTCATTACTTAGTTATTTAGTCTTAATATTTTATTATATAAGGTAGATACTATCTCCCTCCTTTAGAGTTGGTCCCTTAACTCCTTTCTTGTTAATATACTTATATATTCATTCGTATATAAATTCGAGGTCTTTAGGGAGTTTTTGTTATATTTCTTAAGTCTTATTAATTTCTACTATAGCTTTAAGTACTATTAAGCCTTATTATAATTCTCTAAGTAGTTAGGTTAAATCTATAATTAAGATAAAATAGTAATTCTTTTATACTTTCTCTTATTATATTATTATAAGCGAATTAGGCTATTAGTAGTAATAATACCTAATTATTTTAATTATAGTTGATATAATAGTATAAATAAATTTCTAAAATTTAGTTTATTTACTTAGTGTATCTATTACTTTATGAGGAGAAAGTAGTAGAGAGTTAGTAATTAGATCTAAGCTATAAGATTAGAGATCTCTAAAACTTTAAAGTAAATAATTTATCTCTATCTAATATAATTTCTACTCATATTCTATATTAACTAATAATAGTTTTAAGAAATATATAACTAAGGTCTTCTATAGTACTAGATTCTATGTAGGGGATAAAGTAGGTATAATCTATAAGTTAGTTTATAATTACTAAAATATTTTTATGTTTAGTTTTAGTTATTAGTTCTTTTAACTTAGGTAGTCTAATAATAAAGTCGAGTGAGATTAATTATTATACTACTTCGGGGATAGGTAATAGTTAAATCTTATTATAAGGTTAATATTAACTTAGTTTACTTTTAGTATAGATTTCATAATCTTTAATAGTATTTACTACTTCTTATCTTATAGTAGTCTTATTATAAGATTATTAAATGTATTTCTATATCTTATTAACGCCTTAGTATTTATATATAGGTACTAAATATACCTTCTTAATGGTTTTAGGGGTTATTTATCTAGTTATACTAGTATTAACCTTCCTAGCTATTATTAGAAGTTTTATAGCTAATATAAGGTTTCTGTTCCTATTATATTTTAAGATAACTTAAGTCTCTTTAAGTACTAGGATATTATAATCTAGTTATTAGCTAAGAGTATTAGCTTTATTATTCTTATTCCCTTTCTTATAGATAATCTTAAAGTTAAATTTAGATAGAAACTCTAATTATCTTACTTATTACTTATTAAGGGTTTTGAATGTAATAAAGTATAAAAGATTCTTATAATCTATATATATCTTAACTAGGTATTTAATTTCTAATAGTTAAGGTCTCTATTCTTTAAAGGCTTTAATAATCGCTATAAGTTCTTTATTATAAATTGAACAATTAAGTTCTAGTCTACTAAAATTTCAAATATAAAGGTAACTAGTTATAATTAGTTCTCGTTATTATATTATGTAAGTTATATTAGAAAGGGCTAGAACCAATAGGAACTAGGAAGGATAATAAATAATATAACTCTAACTATAACTAGATAAGAACATTAAAACTAGGCTTAAAAGATATATAAAGTAATTTATAGATCTAATTAAGGGAGGCCGTCTAAATTAGACATAAATTCGCTAAGAAAATACTAAAAAACGAGGTATAGGATTATTAAGGTACTAATAGTAATAATATATAATTAATTCTAAAGTATGCTACGCTTCTCTCCTCTATACTCTACTCTATAATCCTTTTATAATAGGCTTATATATTAAGAGAGCTTTTTAAAAAAAATATATATGGCTAAGTCTATTTTATCCTATTCTAATTATCCCCTTAAGACTCTTTATAATATTATAGAGGATAGTCTTAATAAATAAATAAAACTACTCTTATAAAAACTATAAGTAACCCTTATTTATAGATCCATTTCATTAATAATATCTTCTAGATAGGCAGTCTTATTACTAAGAAGGTCCCTTAGGTTTAACTATCTTCTATTATAAGTTATATCTTAATAATAACCTTACTACCTCTTCTTCCTTATTATACTCCTTATCCTACTCTAATCCTGAGTATAGCTAAAACTATTTACCTTATTATACTAGGCGTGAAAAGTTATAATAATACGCTCCTTTAGGTATATTCTACTTAATCTAATCCTATTAGTTAACCCTCCACTAGATATAATTTATATACCTATAATTATATTTATTTAAAGGATTAGGTTACTTAGGATATAATAGTATTTCTATAAGTATAGTTCTTAAGTATAGCATAATAGTTATACTATAACTTAGTATTTATAAGACTTATAACTTAAGTTAGTATCTAAAGTATTTAAGCTTATTATCAAGTATTTTAAATAAAGTAGACCTAGATAATACTAATAATTTATAAATGGGGTAAGGAATGTCCCCTATAGGAGATAGTATAATAATATTATTATTCCTAAAGTTTATTATATTATTATCTATAGGTAAGGGAGTAGTAAGATATAGAGGGAAAAAAGGTACCTTCTCAAAGTCTTCTTAGCTTAATAGAGTATCTTATAGAGCTATGTTACTATTAATAGTTAAGTCATAGAACTCTAAAGTTATTATAGATATATACTAGTTAACTAAAGGGATCTTAGAGTTAGTAAATAATATATTATTACTTGAGGTTATATTATTAAAATATAGTAATACTAATCCTTCTCAAATTAGAGCCCTAGCCTATTTAATATATTAGAAGCTATATATAAATCTATCCCTCTATTAAACTAAATTAACTATATAAGCACTAATTAACAGGAGCTTTTAGAGTTATTAAGGGGCTCCTATCTTATAATACTATATATTAAGGCTTGATATAGCCTTAATAAAGTATTAATTACTATTCTAATCCTATATAGAGTTATAATGGAAGTAATTACTATTTATCTAATCTATAAAGATTATAGCCTAGTAATAATTACTATAGTTTAATAAGAAGAAGGCTCTAATAATGTCCTAAAAGTTAATTACCTCTACTCTCTTAAGCTCTATAGAAGTCTTATTAATCTCTTTCCTAGGTTACTAAGCTCGTTTATTAAATAGGATATAAATACTATAAGGGATAACCGTTAATTATAAATATAAAAAGGGCTATAATTTTTAAATTATCTAACTCTTCTTACCTTATTAACTTCTATTATATATTATAGAGGTTTATTAAATTCTTTACGTATTCTAAAGTCTTGATAGATAATCCTCTTCTATATTAAGTTATTAAGTAATTTATAAACTCTTAGTTTTATTATATATATTATAAGACTACTAATATAGGTTTAACTTCGTTTAATATAAGGTTCCCCTTAGGTCTCTTCGTATTAAATACTATTAAAGTATTAATAAGGTTAAATATAATATATCTTAAGGCAATAAGAGCTAAGTAAAGTAATATAAATACTTTTATAGATCTAGAGTAGTTAAGGTATTTTTAAAGTTAATAAATAACTATTAATTATAATCCCTCTTATACTTCTTATACTAATTCCTCTTATTCATATTCTAGATATTTAATTACTTAAATAACCGTTCCTCCCTCTCTAACTCTTTTAATTCAAAAGAATTATGAAGCTAGTTTATAAATTAATATCCTTAAATACTAATAGGTTAATATCTATTCTATCTAAAGAGGAATTCTCTAGATCTGAAAATCAAGAGTTATACTTAGCTATCTAACGTTTAATCTCTTTAAGAGTTAGCTTCTTAAACTCCTCCTCTCTAAAGTTAAAGAACTAATTATAAGAAACTTTATTTACCCTTAGTTAGATCTAGTATCTTTTTATAAGTATTTTATTAATAAAAGCTATTAATAAATAATTAATTTATACCTAATATCTTATATTTATAAGCTACTTTAGTAATACTAGGCTTGTAATTTATATAAAGAACCTAAGCTACTTAATAAAATATAAGCTAGAAACCTATAGTAGAGGGTTTATATATTAAAGTTTAATAAGGTATAATTATCTTATTTAAACCTCTTAAGCCTTACTCCTTAATAGAAAACTTATAATAATAAATATTAAGGTTTATAGTTATCCTTCTACTCCTCTTCTAAGCTACTAATTATTATAAACCTAGTTTCTTCTATCTTATAGATTAATTAATAGTCTTATAATAACTACTTTAATAAGCTTAGGTACTTATAAATAAATAAGAAGTATATTAAAGGTCTTAGCTTTAATTTAAGTAGTTATTATATCCCTTAGATCTCTATTATTAAAGTTATTTTCTATACCTCTAACTATGTTATAATAAAGTAGTCAATTAGGCTTAGTAGGCCTTATAAAGTAATAAGCGATTATTATAATATTCTTAGAATACATTAGAGTTATAATCTCTAGTATACTAATAGTATTATATATACTAGCTATAATATACTATAAGTATAAAGAGCGAATTATCTTCTCTATAGCTTGTAAGGTCTTATTCTAATATTTAAGAAGGTTATACGTTATTATTAAGTTAGAAGGATCTATCTAATTAATAATACTATCCTTTCAAAGTAGAGGGAGCGCTTTATATATAGTTAGCTAGGGCTAATAACTAAGCTTATTAGGAGGTCTAAAGCCTAGGATATCTCTATTATTTTATCTCTATACTTAAAACTTACTTATACTTAGTTTATTAAGCATAAGCTTAGTTAACAGTCTAATATTAAGAATAAGGAGGTTTAAGGATCTTAACTCCTAGATATAGGTATCTAAGGCTTTATTATTATAAAAGATAATCTTTCTTATTATAATATACTAGAAAGGAAATTCATAAATAGTAAGTATACGTAATTTATAAACTAGAAAGCTAAATAGAAGTAAAACTAGAAGTAAAGAAGAAGCTATAGTATATTAATTAATATTATATTATTAATAGATAAAGTAAGCTTAGAGAAGTAGAAATATATATAAAGGGGGAGAAAATCTAGAGGGTTTAAGGGGTTAAGAGTATATTTTTATATCTATTAATTACTTTATTAATATAGTAATTTGTTAGTAGCTTATAAAATAAATAATCAACTCTCCTCCCTTACCCTCCTTAGCCCTAATAAAGTAAAATAAACTTAATATAAAAAACCTATAATAAATAGAATAATAAATTAGAGTAGTTATGTATAAGGAAAGAATAAAAATAGTAATAATTAGTAGTAGCTATTAAAATAAGTAATCTAGTTATAAAACTAAATAAATATCTTCCTCTATCCTCTATTATTATCTTCTCCTCTTATAATACCTATATCTACTTAATTACTTAATCTTAACCTAGTTTCTTTATACTTTCTCTCTTATATCTATAAATTATCTCTTCTTATTATAGCTAATTATAACTTCCTTATCTTAAGTATTAAAAATACTTTTTAACCTCGCCCTTATTATCTCCTATTTATAATAACCCTCTGGGTCCTTAGTCCTAATATCCCTATACTTAAAATAAAGAAAAATAATATACCTCTTTTTATTTAGTACTCTAATAATTAACTTTAGATATTCCTTCCTTTCCTTAATATTCCCCCCTTACTTTCTAGCTAATAAAATATAATTCTCAAGTAGCTATAAGTCTTCCTTAGCTTTAACTTAATATCTCTTATAATAAATACTTAGAAGTAGTCTTTATATTATAGATATTTTCTAATAAAACTACTACAATAGTAAGGCTAGCTTTCTAAAAACCTTATTTTAGTAAATAGGATTTTAAATAAATATTTAGAGTAATTAAGGGATCTAAAGACTTCTATTATTAAGTTTGTATCTATAATTCTACTACTTCCCTTACTAGATTATAGGAAATCAAGGTCTTTTAGTATATAGTAGCTATATATAGCTTATTTATTTAATTCTAAGGTAGTTGTAATATAATACCCTATATCTATTACAAAGTATAAGCTTATATTACTAGGAACCCTATAACTAGTACTTATATTTATAAACTATATTTTAAATATATCTCTATACTAAGTACTCCTTATACTAATTACTTCTTTTATAAGACTTAAGAGAGTTATTTATATAATATTCCTAGTATTTATAAGCGCTATAAGTATAGAATTAAATATAATAATAAAGTAAGGAGGAGTAGAGAGTTTAATAGTATTAAAGAGATTCTATAATCCTAAATTCTAATAGATATTATTATTATAGCTATAGCTAAGTTTAACTTCTTACTTTTTAAAATAATCTTTATTATTAAAAGGCTTAGGAATATTACTATAAAGCTAGGTTTATATATTCTTATTACCCTTTTATAATAGAACTACCTCTAGAGTTTAACCTTATAGAAATTATAAACTACTTAAGGCTTTATATTATAAATCAAGGAAAGAAGATAAGATTTTTAAATATATATATATATAATAGAGAGTAATAGAGGAAAAAGAGAATAGGAAGTTAGTTAAGTTATAATAAGAAAATAGATAAATTAAATATTATATAAATAGGTTTAAAAAACTAAATCTAAAGTATATCTAAGTATAAAATTAATAAGATCCCCTTTATAAGTATCCTTCTCTTTCTCTTTAGTAGTAGACGCTCTAATATAATATTAGTAATAATCTTATTAGAAAGGGGGGGGGGGGGGGGGGGTCGGGGAATAACCACCCTAGGGGCTAAAAAAAATAATTTTTAAAC
>JAOQIF010000797.1:0-40591 GCA_026260285.1 Colletotrichum sansevieriae | reverse complement strand
TTTAGAATATATTTAGAATATATTTAGAATATATTTAGAATATATTTAGAATATATTTAGAATATATTTAGAATATATTTAGAATATATTTAGAATATATTTAGAATATATTTAGAATATATTTAGAATATACTTAGAATATATTTAGAATATACTTAGAATATATTTAGAATATAATCTAGATATAAGGAAATTACTCCCGCATTATGGGATATATATAGTGAGGGAGCCTTATTACCTAACTAATAGAATCCAGGCTTATAGCCCCTGCCTACCCGTAGTAATAGTTAGGTTAGGTTAGGTTGTGCGGTCGGGTTATATTAGGTAGGGGGGCAATAGTCGGTTGAGCTATCCCATCGCCTGCTGAATGACTACAGTACATTAATATGCGGGGAAACAGCCAATAGGGCAATATTTACCCAGTGTTTTTGCCTAATAATAACAATAGATATTCGGTACCTCTATTTACTATATATTTTAGGTATAAAAGTTATACTAGCAATCTCCCGCGGTATATAGAGCAACGTTACACTCAATACAGCCCGACCTCGACTACTTACGCTATATATAGCAATTAAGGCTATTCCTAGATACCTCGCCTAGGGGCGCCTAGCGCTGCATAATTAATACTTTATTATAAGCTATATAGGTCGATAAGCTATTTCAACGCCCCTATATATAGTATTACTAAGGGACCGTCTCTCGTTATTTATCTATAGCCCTAAAAGGTCGAGACTTATAACGAGTATCTACTAATAGCCCGAACTATTAAATAAGCTAGGTAGATAGCTCTTTTTACTATTAATATTAGCTCTTAAAGCATCTCTAGTTAGGCTCGCCCTAGCTCTATAAAAAGAAGCTATTTATAACTATTACTTCGAGTAGGAAGTTCTAAGCAATTAACTACTAGCCCCCTCTTCTAATAGGTCTCTTATATATATAATACGACCTTATCTAGTTGCTCGTATTAATACTATTTATATTATAATTATATTAATCTATTGCTAAAGTGATCTAGAGATCCTTCTAAATATTAGCGCTAAAGACCTACTAAGCAGCTCTTTTTATAGCTAAATCGCTAGTAGGTTAGCGCTAGCTCCGGATAACTTCGGAGGTCTCTTAGAAGACTATTATAAGGAAGAGTATAAGGGTATTATCTTTCTAAGTAAACTAGTTAACCTATATAAGTAATAGCATAAATAGATTAATATAGGTTTAATATAAGGATTAATTTTTAGTACTATACCTCTCTATTAGACGTAGGGATAATATATATAATACCCTATAGAATACCCTTACCCTTATTAGCCTTCTTAGCAACGAGTTCAGCATTAATACTACTATCTTTTTAGCACGTGCTAGTAGTACTGATATTCTACCTCCAGAGGGCTCGGAATAGCTTTATAGAGGCGAATAGATTATCGAGGAATATATAGTAAATAGTAAGTAGTAATAGGCTAAGAAGGCTCGTTATAATATGCTATATTAGTATTAAGGCTGCTTATTTAGCAGCCTCGTCTCCAGGCGCTAGCCGGGCTTATAGCATGAGGCTATATAGCCCGGCGCTATAAATATGCTATATCTACCAGAGGCAATACCTAGATTGAGCAAGAACCTAGACCTTATAGCTAGTTAGCATTAGCTTCGTTAGTATTATTATTATCTCAAGAGATCAGCCTATAAACCGGATTATAACCTTATTAATAGTAAGGTTAGATCCGGGCTAGTAGAAGTAATCTCTAGTTTCCTAGATATAAGCAGACTACTTATTAACCTACTAATAGACTTTTAGCATTAGATCTTCCTAGGCCTAGCTATAGCATAGGGCTACTAGAGGCTCTAGATTAGCTATTTAAGCCGGGTTAAAGATCTATATTCTATATAATAAAAGGAGGAAGTAATCCCTTGAAATAAAGCATATAAACGGATAGATAGGATCCTCCTTTTTCTAATTAATTAACTAATACTAATATATTTAACTTTTACTATATAATCCTATATATATTAAAATACTAAGAAATAGGTAAATCTTTTTAATTAAAGTTAGCCTCTATTTACTATTCTATAAGTACTTCTATACTAGCCTGAATTTCAATAGCTTAGCGCTATTTATCTACTCTACCTACTAGCTAATAAGATCCTAAGGGATATATTAAAAGAGGAGATCTAATAACTAGTCCAGCAGGCTATAGATCTCTAGGTCCTAGCGCGGGATATTAAGGGGGAGGAAGTAGCTAGGCACGCCGGGCTCGACCTCTAGGGGTTCTTAAGGCTAAATAGTAGCGTTATTACATTATTCTAGCGTATACTAATCTATATATATAATAGAGAGGTCTTTAGGTAGTAATACTATAATATATAACTTTGCTAACTCCATAGAGGCATTAGAATCGTTAGACTCTATTAGAATATAGCTATAAATAATAGTTTAGGTGAAAATAGGGGTAAATAACATGGCTTTAATATATCGATTGCGTGAGGGGGAACAGTGGGGCGGATTTGTAGATACAATGTAGTGCAGTTATTCAGCAGGCGATGGGATAACCTCGACGCGAAGGGCGCAAGGTGCGGGTGCTGACTGCAAGTGTGGGGGGTGTTGGCATCACAAATACGGGGAACTTTCTCTCAGTGAAAGTGCTGGAGTGCTGGAGAACCTGGTAGGGCACGCTGAAAGGTGGCTCACTGTGCGAGATACGAGCCCGGCGTTGTGTCTGAAGTGAGAGCAGCAACAGCTTCCCAGCGGCGGCCAAGGGACTGGACCCGGCGGCCACTGCCCTGGCCATCACTGGACACGGCCTGGCCTGCCGCCTGTGGCCGGGACTGGACCGCTGCAGGACCGCTGCAGGACCGCTGCTGGACAGTGGGACACGGTACCACTAGGGCTGTCGGATTCAACCCCGAAGCGGTTACTAGCTGAGGCCGAGAAAGTACCCATTACCCGGTTCCATACCCAAAAGCAACCTCCTTCCCCTAAAACTGTCGTCACCGACGGTCGACCTGAGCACGAGTGGAGACAAGCACAAGGCAGTACGTACCCTTACAGACCTCCCTCCCAGATTAAGGGTATGTCCGCTAAACCATAAACAAACAAGGTGCCCGGGCTGAGGTGAAAAGCTAGTTTTGGGGGTCAACGCCCACTGAATCCGCTTCTCACTTTGAACAATATCCTCCCTGAAAGATTGTTGGCGTATGACTTTGCCCTCGCTAGCGTTCAAGGGTTAGCCAGGGTAAAACACTAACAATTTCTAATCGCAATAGCTCAATCGGGCAAATCCTGGGGCAATCGGGATGTCCAACTGTTACAATCATTCAGGGCCCCTATTGTAAGCTTCAGGGCCACTAACGCCAGGCCAAGTAAGGTAGCGAAGGTGGTCGTCGGGAATTAACCTAAGAAAGAAACAGAGAGAGAAACAGAGAGAGGGAGAAAAAAGGAGGATACAAGATACGTACCGATTTATGCTTCTGCCCTTGGCACTCCCTTTTCTCCTTAGCACCGAACCTCGCTTTTCCACGGGGGAATATTTCGTGCGAGGTCAGGTACTCGACACCCCTCAGGTTAGTATGGAGACTCGTCGATGGCAGATGCATTGTGAAATGTCCAAAATTTCTACTTGCATCAACCTGCTGGCCGCGCAACAGCCGCGAGTCTCCCCCCAAAAATGTCCCCATCAACGTCTGCCACGATGGTATAGTGGATTTCGTGTTTATCCATCGGACCATCCATCTCCCACCTCCCGCCAAAAGTCACCGTCACCGCCACCGCTTCGGAAGAAGGGAAAAACAAGCAAAATTTGGTGATGATCCGAAGAAGAGAGCAGTGACGCAGCCACAGATCGGCAGGCGATTGAAGTGACGACCTTTGCCCATTTCAATTCTCAGTCCATCCTCCCAACCACTCAGCTACGCGAGGCGCACGGCGAGGACCGACTACGACCAACAAGTGCTCTGTAGCCTTCTTCCTGGTGGTTAGACCCATTCGGACTCTTGAACTATGGCGACCCATCATCCATCCGTCCATCCGTCCATCCATCTGCTAAATACCTACCTACCCGTCCATCCCGTCCTCCGCGAGTGGCGGTTCCCCCCAGGGTATCGACCCGAAGCGTGGTGGGCATCCCAACTTAGCTACATCCTTAAGCTACGCGACTGCGGTGCCGCAGACCCAAACCACCAAGAAAGACAACCTGAGTGAGTGGTCCTTCTGTAACAGACCGTCAGAGGCACTACTGTGTGTCGTAAACAGCGGGCAGGGATTCTCCAACAACGATCAGCAACCCGCGTGAGCTTGCTTCCCTGAACGGCACACTCCAGGACGAGTCTAAATTCATGCCTGAGCTCTCCCGCCTCTAAAAAATCCGATCATGGATAAGTGAAAAGGGGTATTTAGCTGTCTAAGACTAGTGTAAGCAAGCACCTTGCATCGCCCCCAGTGCGGACAGGCTGGGCAAATCGCAGACAATGTCGCCGCTATTCCTCTTGGGTGCGTGTCACCATCAGAAAACAGCCACATCGACAGCCTCGCCGATCCAGAGGACCCCTTTCTCCAGCGCCTGTCCGGGTCGGGACTCGGGACGTCCTCTGATCGACGCCATACGGTTGTCAAGTACGTACTTTGTCAGTGACAATCAGGGTCATCGAGAGAGAGGGCAGCGTCCGCGAGACCGCCATCGCATTCCTCGCCTCGCCTCGCCTCGCTTCGTCACCCTTCGTCTCAACCCTCACGGCCTCCTCTGTTGCATTAGGGGCCCTCGAGACTACTCTCGGAGCCCTTCCCTCGGTCACTTTGCAACCGTTTCCTCCCGAGAATTCCCCCCAGAACGCACGTCGTCGCGAATGGAACCAGAAGAAACATACTGTTGGCCTCATCATCCCGCATAACTCTCGTCCTTTTCGATACGTCATGGGTCACCACCCTCCCAAAACATCCGACCTCGAGAAAACAGCAAGAAATCCCTTCCCTTGACGCGAAGCCTGTCTCTCGGTACGGCAGTAGCAGGTCCTACAAGTCTTTAACGCGTTCCTCAAGGTAGCCTTTGCCAACCACCAAGCCAGCCAGCCCTTCGGACACCGGATGGCGAGAGATTACCTCATCTTCTCTCCGCTATGGCCGTCTCCGTCACAACCAGTGACGCTGCCGGCTAAGCCAAATGAAGGCAACATCCCTCTCACTTCCATCACCACGGTCGCACAAAATGCCATCATCACGCGAGAAGATCCCAATCCAACGGCACGATGCGAATTGGGTCCCTGCATCCTGGTTATCTACTTCACTGAGCAGTCGTCACAAGTAGACCTCACAGCTTGCTCAGAATAGACTGTACAATATGCTGCTGAATGTGACGGGACCCAAATTATTACCCAGGGCCTCTTCGGCAGGCTAGGCTGATATCACTCACCGAACACCATTACCACCTCCGGGCCAACGTCGCCTTTTCGGCACCGAACGAGCTGGGGCTGCAAAGAATGCCAGGGACCAGGGGACCGACGCCGTGTAACTATCACTATCCGGCAGGCTGTCACTGTCGGTCATGTCGTGTGCCCATCCCACTATACGCTCATGCACCACACAACTGACAGTGTTTATTTTGGTAAAATTTGTGATCAACCCCAAAGCATCCCTTTTTTTTGCCCCCATCCTCGTAGTAACTAATACCTTGCGCACTTTCGGCCTCTCTGCCAAAAAGACCCAAACGAGACGATAACCCACTGAAGGACAAAAACCAACGAAACCTTTTCTGCCCTCCATACTCGAGTAGTACCTTGTACAATTCTCACTAGGCGTGTTTACATGCAGCAAAACCGTACATAGGAGGGGAAAATGGCCAGCCTCCTAACGCCACGATCACGAGCAACCATGTGATGAACTACGTGATGGTGCCTTTAAGGTCTACACACAAGAGTTCTAGCTTGTACCCTAGCGCTGGTTGTTTTGTTGAACACCTTGGTAGGGTGCAATCTGTCTCCGGCTAACTCGACCGCAGTGGTTTTTTTTCTTGAGCTGTGTAATCCGATGGTCCCGGTTCAACCGAAGGATACCTCTCTCCTGGGCGGAGAAAGAACCTGTTGAAGTACCTCACTGGGGATACGTGGTAAACGCCGGTAGCGTGCATGATCGGTCGATTCCATCCAACCCGGCGCCCGACCGGCGCATCCCCGTTCGATACTTGAATGTGTCGTGCTTTACTCCGAACTATGAATCACAAACGAGCTCTTCGCCCATGCAATGCCTTTCCTACACAGGTGTATCCCAGCCCGGTCTGACAAACGCCCACCCAAACAATGCTTATGTTATGCTTCATGTTACTCGTCTAAATGCCCTCCCGCGCGGCCTTCTCTATCGCTTACTTCGATCTACATGCTATTAGCAAGCAGCGTTCCACATCTCGTGCAACAGCATCGTTCCGATGACCGAAGCACCCTGCAGGCCGAGCGCCGGGCCGGATATGCGGTTGTCCCAAATCTGGAGCGCAAAATGGCATGTCACAGCTAGTTCGCCGATGCCAAGGGACGTGTTGACGATGGAAGCCCAGCTGGGCGTCGTCTCGCCGCGCATGTCCTTTATCGCATCGCCCGTGAGATGCACCGCAGTGATCATGCTGAGAACCATGGCGCCGAGCATCACGTCCCGCGTGTACGGGTATAACGCAGAAGTCGCGTGAAGCCACGCGGCGAGTAGGATCGCCAAGGTGAACACGTCCAACAGTCTGTTGTTCCGCAGCCCGGCAGTCCTTGCCAAGGGTCCGATAGTCGTTGTCGCGCCGCTCCTACTTGTTCCGGCGCTGCTGCCGCCAGGTTCTCCATCCTCATCGTCCTGACTGAGGCTGAAGCTCGTGTTGAGCATATCGGCGAGGGAGTTGCGGGGATCGCTGGCGTTGGTCGTTGACGGCGCGAAGAACTTGGGCTGCGCGAACGCGACGTCCCTCGACCCCTCCTTCTCGCCACCTGCCGGCGCCTTGGACGCGTTCATGCTGCTCGTCGCAAAGATTGACTTCTTCTCGGCCGGTTTCGTCATGAGAGGTTTTGGCCCGTTGCGAAGTCTTTGCGCGGGCGCTATCGGTGCGGGAGGCACCTTGTACCAAAACGGGCTAGAATTTGGACCTGGATCAGGCTGCCCGAATACCTGGTTCGGTGCCTTCGGAGGCCCAAAGTCGTTGAAAGCTCGGTGCTTAGATTGTGTCGGAGACCAGTCCATTTCCTCCGAGTACTGGATCTGGGGCTTCGGTGTTTGCGGCTCAGGTGTGCCGAAGTTGAGGCTGCGATTGCTCGTTCTGTATTGTAATTCGCGTTGGAACAGCGCTGGTGAGCCCGAGCCAGCACTGGTCGGACTCGGAGGGATGCGTGATCTCGGTGTTGATTCTGCCAGAATGTCGTCGAGGAGGTTCGACATGTTCTTCGTATCGTTCACGTGTCGTTCCTTTCGTTGCGTCTGCGGTCGGGGAGGCGACGAGGCCGGTGTTCCTGTTGTTTGGAAGAGAGGCGTCGTATCGATGCGGACTGATCGTTGAGCAAGGATGTATATCTACATTCACGTCAGTGAAGGCCCGGTGTGCCACATAGGGCAATTGCTTACAGCCATCATGAGGATTGCCAGCAAGCCATGAAGACTCAGCAGAGTGCTCTCCTCCGCCGATCGTCCACCCTTCATCTCAGCCATCTTCATTGCCACAAACCTCGTGAAGACGATCAACCCTTGAAAGGTGTACCATTGGCCTAATCCCAGAATGTGCCTGGAGAATCCACGGAATACCTGCGCAAACTTAGGATTCCACCAAAGACTGAGCCCATTCGACCATAAGCTCCAATGAACGAGTCGCTCTGGCCTTGGGAGAACCAGGGTCAAAGCCAACGATATCCTCTGCACCCAAGTCGATTCTGCGTCAGGATCTCGTAGCGGAACTTTGTCTTGATCCGCAAAAACTGCCGCCAGAGAGGAGAGATGCCACATATACTGACAGACGAGCCCTCCTAGCCAGAGCCACTTGCCCAACTTCGCCGACATGTCTAATGGTGTCACTTTCTTCGGCACTCCGCGGTCTTTCCTGCTCCTGTCCATCATTCGCCGCAGGTGATCCGTCCGCGCCGTATAGCCTGCCTGGTCCAGTTGCGCGTGGACCTTTGGTTCGCACTCGGCGCATATTTGAGGGTACCGCTGCTCGAGTCCCCGGCGGAACTTGTACATATTCCTCTCGAGCTCTGCATATTCTGGATGGTCCGGGTCTTCGGGCAAGTACTGTGCTAGGGAGCTCGTATACAAATGCTGGTTCTTGAGACACGTCGCGCAGAAGATGCTCTGCGAGGGGCTGAAGAAATCGGGAGACTGCGAGCGGGGGATCGCGTAGGTCATTGACGCGGGGGCGGTCATCGTCTTCGCAACAGGAGGGTCGGTGATTTCGCCGCGCTATAGACTCGTCAGCAGAAGCTCGATGCGCGGTGCGACAGGCGGGCTCACCTCATCCAAGTAATTCGTCGCATCGCAATGGAGGCACAAAAATTCGCGAATGAGCCCATCGTAGCGCGTGGACGAGCGTTTGCCGCAGTAAAAACAGGAAAGCAGCCTGCCGCGGCCTCTTAGTTGCGCCATTGATCTTGGAGGTCGTAGGCTCCTCGGCCTGAACAATGCATTTATGCAGGCTGTCGGAATCACTTTCTTGTTCGACTTCGTTGTTCGCTGGGAACTTTCTAGGTTCTGCCGGGCGGTCTGTTGACTGTGCCCAAGGAATGCAGGGGAAAGGGCAGGGACGCCCTAGGACCAGCAGGAACATGAGGTCATTCGCGGTGCACTAATTGACAGCGCGAAACAGCTGCTGTCAATGTCACATTATTGCGTCTGCATGGACTCTAGCGCCTTCCCCACACTCCCTCAGCGGCATCTTTAGTGGCCCTAGGGCTTCACTAACAGCTTGAGATGGGAGAGCTCATGTATTTCCTCCCAAAGGGTTGTATTTTGATCTCATATCTGACTGAAGTGAGAAGAATTCCGAAGTCTCAAAAGACAGGGAAAGTATTCACTCCTTAACCGCCTAAATTGAAAGGTGTTCACACAGCTCAGAATATGTGCACTCTCGGACTGAGGTAAAGTAAATCAGGAAGGCACAAGTGGTGATAATATCCCATCTGTAAACTTCACCTCACAACACGTTGCCAACGAGAACCCAGACTAATCACCACTACCTCCTGCAACTACAACCATGCGAGGTTTGACAATAAGACAAGACATAGCTGAACTTCTGTATCTCCCCATCTTTCTTGAAAATGTCAAACAACAATAAACCAGCCGCCTCTACCCTCCTTGGCATTGTCGCTGCACTTTGTGCCCTCGGATTCGCCAGTATTCTACGATCCTCGTGGAAAGCCTCACTTGCAACATTGGTCCTGTGTGTCATCACACTCCTCATCTTTGTGACGGTATGATAACTGCAAATTGGTATTGAATCAGTATTAGCTCACAACAAGGTGCAGCTTCGCCACCTCCAGATCCAACGCCGCCGGCTCACACACCCCGTGGCTCCTGCCAAAGTCGCCAAGGATGCTGGTCCTGGCTTATTGAGAGGAGCTTACTTTCTGGTGGTGTTGGGCTCAGGCGGACATACCACAGAGATGCTCGCCATGATGGAGATCGGTTTTCCCAAGGTCCCCAACTTGCATCGACGTTACCTCATTTCCAGCGGCGACGACATGTCCGTCAAGCACTTGAGGGCGTTCGAGCAGGACCTCAAGACTACGCACGGGGAGGAGCAAGCCGGAACACATGATATACACAAAGTCGGCCGGGCTCGCAAGATCCATCAGAGTCTCCTCACCACGCCGTTCACCGCCTTCCTCTCAGTTGTCCAAATCTACCCGCTGCTATTATCTTCTCCCTTTACCGGGGCCCGAAAGAGACAGCAGTATCCCGACATCATCCTCACGAACGGACCAGCGACGGGTTTCATCGTCGGATTAGTCGCTTATCTGCTCAAGATATTCTACGTCATCCCTGAGGATACGGCACAGATTCTCTATATCGAGTCGTGGGCCAGAATTCGGAGTCTGAGTCTCACCGGCAAGCTGTTCCACCTCACTGGCATTGCGGATCTCTTTCTTGTCCAGCATGAGCAGGTCGCCAAGGCTTATGGCGTCAAAAATGCAGGGTGCCTAGTCGTCAAAGGAAGATGATGAGAGTTAGGACACCACCGAAATTATCCCCATCGTTGTATCATTCGGAAGCATCTGTGCCCAGTCCGTTTATCTAGACATCAAACCAGTGCATTGTCATTGGAAAAGTCACATGCCTGACTTTTATTCTTTGGGCCTAATGAAGGCGCGGGTGGCTTATATGCATCAGATTCGTGTAGTTGCTTGTCAGGCGGTCGTAGGTGGGCCGTCATCGCCCTGCAATACTCGATCACCAACTTCATCAAGCAAACCATATTATACATAGTTTTTTAGTACATATGCTAACCAGCATCGTCATGCGGGTTATCAGGCATTAGCAGTCTCCTCTTCAGCCTCAAGCTCGGCCTCTGCTTCAGCTGGCGGCTCGTCGCCAAACGTCTGGTAGTTTGCGTTCTGGGCGGCTTCAAGCAGGATCGCACGTTGCTTGGCCCATCCCTTCCACCTCTCGAACTCCTTGTTCTCCAATTCCTCTCCGATCTGCAGCCTGTTCTTGCCAAAGTAGGCGCCAACCCATCTTGCCTCCTCCCTTGCCACGCGCTTCTCGATTTCTTCTTCTTGACGCAGGGCATAGAACTCCTTTCTGGCGGCATCGTACGCTTGGTCTCGGGACATGTCGGTGTTGTGCATGAACCATAATTGGCGTTGGACAACACTGAGGGTAGTTAGCAACAGGTCGACATGCGCATGCAGAATCAGGTCACCTTTCACCAGTCAGCTGGATACCACGCTGTCGGAGACCCTTGCTCCAGTCGCATCTCTGCGCATCCTTTCCGTCCCCTTCCAAAATCACTCTCGGTCTAGCCAACTCCCACGGGTGGTCTCTGTAGAAAGTCGACCGCAACGAGTCCTCCTCGTGAACTATCCTTGGTGGCTTGTAAATGTTCCGCGGCTTGCGATGCTTGGTGTTCGGAGGGCTGCTGTAGACCGCCACTGGTCTCGTGAGGATTTCGCCGGGCGGGATTTCGCGCATGACCTGGAACCAAGGCGGCTCCTGGACAGGATAGTTGGGGAGGATTCTGGAGTTCAGCTCCTGGCTAACAGCCTGGTAAACCCTTGCGGGTCGTATTTGTCGACCCATTCTCGCCTTCTCACAGGGTCAGTGACCTATATCAAAGTGAAAGAGCCGCATCAAGACCTACCGTTCGTCAGTGACACGACATTGGCTGTAAGGATCTGAGACTGAATGCTGTAGTCGAAGTCGCGTACTGCAGCTCAGAATTTTGGGGCATCGGCCAATCCTAACGCCGCGCCCGGTCTTCCCGGCACCGGCCCCACTTTACCATGGATTTCACCTGCGAAATAATTCAATCCAATCATCCTGGACATTTTGGTAAACCAGCTCAAGCTCACTGACCTCGCCATTCCTTTTCGATAGCATCCTTCTTCCTTCTTGCATTGGCTGCTAGCTCGCGCTCTGTATGGGACGGTGAAGCCACAGGCCGCAATGCCCGACAGCCCATGAAAGCTCTCAGCCGGATTGACGGGTCCGTATGCGGCGCGATCCTCTCGACTCGACCCTCGGGGACTCGAGCTGCAGTTTCTTCCCGCCCCAAGCTTCGAGACGACAGACACCCGAGGGCACCGGCGCCACGATGTCGTCTAACTCATACCGGAAACTCTCGGGCGCAGGTTCTCCATTGCCCGCAGACCTCCTCATGGCTGCTGGCCACCTTTTTGCCGGCGCCCTCCAAACGTCGACGAGCTGCCAACGAAGGTCTGCATGACCGGCAGCGAACTCAGCGTTACAGCAATGCAATTGCCGCTGCAGCCGCAGACGACGCTGTCTCGGACAATGAAAAGGTCGTATACACGGGAAAAGCACGAAGAGCACTGCTACAATATGTCCTTACGAAAAAGGACGTGGGCACAGTGGAAGAGCACTTCGAGATGATAAGGGACCCGTATCTCCAGAGATATGCCCAACCAGAGCCGACAAAAATAGTGGTGTCAGAAAGAGAAGCGGATCACCAATACCCATCCTACCAGGACGCGATTCATGGAGATAAACGCCTGGAGGACGCAGTAAGGGAGTTGGCTCATGCCACGTACATGAGGCAAAGATACCCAATGAGAATGAGCCTAGGGTCACTTTATCAGGTGTACTCGGCCTTACCAGAACCACGGATGATTCAAATACCGGCGTTCTTGCGTCACAAGTTGCTCAAGCTCTTCGGTACTCCCAAGAAGCGAAATTCGAAGGCGATGCTGCGATATTTCTCATTGGTTTCTGAGGTGAAGGACTGCGGCCTTTCTCTCAACCGCAGCGAATGGAATCATGCTCTGTCGCTATCGGCTCGATATGTTGGAACAACTAGCGAGACGGAAACTGAGGCTACCCTGCACTTGTGGAAGGATATGGAGAGATCTGGGGTGAAGGGCAACGAGGTCACTTTCAACATACTTTTCGACGCCGCGTCCAAATCCGGAAACTTCGAACTGGCCGAGATGATATACAAGGAGATGGATTCTCGGGGTATCGCGTTCACTCGGTATCACCACGTCAGTCTCATACACTACTTCGGTCTTAAGAAGGATGCCGACGGCGTGCGGGCCGCATACAAAGAGATGGTCGAAGACGGAGAGCTCATTGACACAGCTATTCTGAACTGTGTGATCTCGAGCTTTCTCAGATGCGACGAGGACGTGGCAGCAGCACAGGTTTACAGGCATATGAAGGTTAACCTAGTCACGGGTGGTCCGGACCTGCCTCCAAAGAACTACAACCACGACAAGGTTGCTACCTCGGTGCTCAAAATGCTCACCAAAGTCGCCAAAACTCATCCTGAACTACGGCCTAAGTTTCAGGAGTTGGCAAATCTCCAACCCGATCTCCGAACTTACCGCGCATTGCTCAATTACTTTTGTGTCAGGACCGGCAACTTCGAGCGGGTAGCGCAGTACCTGGACGAAATGAAGATCTTCAAGATACCGGTCTATGGCAGTATCTTTCTTATTCTTTTCAAAGGGTTCAGCATACATGGGGGATATTATGGCTCTGAGTGGACCGGTAAGCGACTGCGCGCAGTGTTTGCAGCATTGATTGATGCCCTGGACAATGAACCGCGTCGTCTCCCTTCCGACGATGTGTCGGACGATTTGTACCTTGACACATGGTTGATCATGTGGACGCTCCGGGCCTTTAAGAAATGTACGAACGACGAGAAACTCCTGAGTGCTTATGACCAGCTGAAGGCGAGGTGGAATCTCGGAGAGGAGAAGGCCCAGTACATGAACGCTTATGTCAACAACTTGTTGGCCGGAAAAGATAAACCCTTATATACTGGTTTGCAGGAGAGACCTAAGTTTGTCAGATGGAGGAGACAGCTGATGTAACAGATTTACCCATAGACATGATACCAGTATACACCTGTAATTACACCAAACGGTAGGAAAGTACTGGCGGAATGTGGTTGCAGTGCCATGGCCGCATGTGTCTTGTGCAAGAGATCCATCACAGGGGCCGAGCTAACCACAGCCAATGGAAGCTCAATGGCGCGAAAATCGGCGGAAAACAATAGCTGAGGGCGAAATGCTCTATTTCTGCTCATGTACAAAGTCGCCCTCTATCCCAACTCAATCCATGGTGTACATTCGCGATCGACTCCAAAAAAAAGCGTTTGTGGTCGCTTAAACCTTAGGCTTGTAGGTTTGCCAGGCTGGAAGCTGGTTAGCAAGCAGTTTCGATATCGGTCGGCGGATACCGGGGGAACGGAAAAAGCACGCACCAGCGATGCCGAAGGGGGCGAAGAAGCCGACGAAGGAGAAGGTCCAGAATCCGGCGCCGAACCACTTGGACTTGGGGTTGAAAGGGATATTGGAGTAGGGGCCCTCGGGGTAGTGGTAGGGCGAGCTCATCTGGGCGCGGGTGGTCTGGAAGCCGCGGCGAGCGACGACGGTGCGAGTCTGGGGAACCGCGCGAGCGGCGGCACGGGCAAGCATCTAGGAAGACCTGGTTAGCATCAATCGAACACCTCGGAGCTCGGAGGAGACTGCGGCTACTTTGACGGTGTGTTTTGAGGCGATCGCGACGCACAATGGGGAGGAGCAGAGGTGCGGTTATGGTGTTGAAGTCATCAGAAGGGTGGTCTGAGATGATTCCGACTAAGCTCCAAAGATCCTCGCCCAAGGTCGCTAATTATGTAAGCGCACGTGACGTCGAAGAGGATGACGGTCGTCCCGCGGTTGGGATTTACAACTGGTAGGAGCGTGACCGCCTTCCGAGGCAAGGGTCACTAAGTTTTTTTTTTCTGCCGTCGCCCACCTTCCCCGACCCGCCAACTCTTTCCAACAAAAGCAGCCAGGAATTGCGACCGCTGCACCTCGCTGGGACGAGGTAAAATTCAGAGCTCCGTCTCGTCTCTCAACACAACAACCTGCGAGCCGGACTGTCAACGTGGTTCCTCTCGTATACATCGCCTATCGGAAGTCGGGAAGCACGTTTCCTTTCTCACCTCTCAATTTGATTGTGGTCCTCATTCTCTGCATCGTCACGCCAACAAATCAGGGTTGCGCGCTGCCTTTGTTTTCCTAAAACAAACAGCACCAACTTGCTCGTCATGGACGAGCTTTTCGAAGTCTTCGACGCCCAGCCCGACGCGGCGCACGAATCGCCCAGTGAGCCCGAGCCCGAGCCGTCGCAATCTCAGCCCCAGAAGTCGCGCAAGAAGGACAAAAAGAGCAAGAAGCGCAAGGCTGACGGTGAGATCAAGAATGGCGTCACTCCTAAGCAGGAGGGGGATGCCGACATGCCCGATGCCGACGAGACCTCCAAGGATGGAGAGGAAGCTGATGATGGCGCCGCTACTTCCGACGACCAGCACGAAAGTCACAAGCGCCGAAAGAAGGGAGACGAGGCCCAGCCTGTCTTGACCGATACCTTCCAGACCGCCCAGTCCAGAGAGGTCGCCGGTGCCGCTACCTTCACCAAGGCCGAAGACGAGTCGCTCGTTCTGTCCCACAATATTCAGCATCAAGTGGCGCTTCCCCCCGACTTGGACTACGAATACGTCCCGCTCTCTGAGCATAAGCCTCCTGCAGAGCCTGCGCGCAAGTACAACTTCAAGCTCGATCCGTTCCAAGCGTTATCCGTGGCTTCGATCGAGCGAGAGGAGAGTGTCTTGGTCTCTGCCCACACATCTGCCGGAAAGACTGTTGTCGCCGAATATGCGATCGCTCAGTGCTTGAAGCGCAACCAGCGCGTCATCTACACCAGTCCCATCAAAGCCCTTAGTAATCAGAAGTACCGAGATTTCGAAGCTCTGTTCGGCGATGTTGGTCTAATGACCGGTGATGTCACGATCAACCCTACCGCGAGCTGCCTGGTCATGACGACGGAGATTCTGCGATCTATGCTGTACCGTGGTTCCGAGATCATGCGTGAAGTCGCCTGGGTTGTGTTCGACGAGATTCACTACATGAGAGACAAGACCAGAGGTGTCGTGTGGGAGGAGACCATTATCTTGCTTCCCGATAAAGTTCGCTACGTCTTTCTGTCCGCCACCATTCCGAACGCCTTCCAGTTCGCGGAATGGATTGCTAAGATCCACCACCAAGCCTGCCACGTCGTCTACACCGATTTCCGACCTACTCCTCTTCAGAACTACTTTTTCCCGGCCGGAGGCAACGGCATCTTCCTCGTGGTTGACGAGAAGGGTGTATTCAGAGAAGGCAACTTCCAGAAGACTATGGCTCTCATTGAGCAAGGCAAGGGCCAGGACCCCAACAACGCCAACGCCAACTGGAAGGGCAAAGGTGCCAAGAAGAATACTTCTAAGGGTGGCCAAGCTGCGGACATGAAGTCTGACATTTCCAAGATTGTCAGAATGATCATGCAGAAGAGCTTCCATCCTGTCATTATCTTCAATTTCAGCAAGAAGGAAGTCGAGAACCTGGCTCTGAACATCTCCCACTTCCAGTTCAACAATGACTCCGAGCAGGCCATGGTTAAGACCGTCTTCAACAATGCAATCCAGAGTTTGTCTGAGACCGACCGCGAGCTTCCCCAGATTCAGAACCTGCTCCCTCTCTTGCAGAAGGGTATTGGTGTTCATCACTCAGGATTGCTTCCGATTTTGAAGGAGACGATCGAGATTCTGTTCCAAGAATCGTTGATCAAAGTTTTGGTCGCAACTGAGACATTCTCTATCGGTCTCAACATGCCCGCCAAGACAGTTGTCTTCACTCAGGTCACCAAGTGGGATGGTGTTCAGCGGAGACCTTTGACACCGTCCGAGTACATCCAAATGTCTGGTCGCGCCGGTCGTAGAGGTCTGGATTCCCGTGGTATTGTCATCATGATGATTGACGACAAGATGGAGCCCGACACTGCGCGCGCTATCGTGGTTGGCGAGCAGGACCGTCTCAACTCTGCCTTCTATCTCGGTTACAACATGATCCTCAATCTTCTCAGAATTGAGGCCATCTCCCCCGAGTTCATGCTTGAGCGCTGCTTCCACCAGTTCCAGACCGGTGCCAGCGTTCCTACCCTGGAGCGCGACCTAATGGCTCTTCAGCAGGAGAGAGACGGCATGTCTATTGCCGATGAGGTCACCGTCAAGGACTACTACAACCTGCGCAACCAGCTGGAGCAGTACACCAGCGACATGCGGGCGGTCATTCAGCATCCTGACTACTGCATTGACTTCATGCAACCTGGACGTTTGGTCAGAATTCACGATCCGAAGAAGACGAACAACACCTTGGGTGGTGCCGATTTCGGTTGGGGTGTCGTCCAGGACCTTATGAAGCGTAGGGAGCGCAAGCAAGGCGAGCCCGAGTATCCCCCACAAGAATCCTTCTTCATCGACGTTATGATGGTTGTCGACCAGAAGAGTGCACCTGTTGCTGACGGCGCCCGTCCCTCAACTACGGATATGCCCACGGGCTTAGTCCCATATCCTCGCCCAGAGGAACCCGCCAACGGTGCACGATTTGAAATTGTTCCATGCCTGTTGACATGCGTCAAGGCTATCAGTCAAATCAGAGTCTTCATGCCCAAGGATAGCAAGTCGCAGTCAGCCTTGGAGGAGGTCAGCCGCTCTCTGAGAGAAGTGCACAGACGGTTCCCCGATGGAGTGCCCATTCTCGACCCCATCGAGAATATGGGAATCACCGACGACTCATTCAGAGCGCTCATGCGTAAGATTGAGATGTTGGAAGCTCGCTTGCTCACCAACCCGCTGCACGGATCGCCTCTTCTCCCTGAGCTTTACCTGCAGTACCGCGCTAAGGAGAAGCTGGGAGAACAGATCAAGGCGAAGAAGAAGGAGATTGCGAGACTTCACAGCATTGCCCAAATGGACGAGCTGAAGGCCCGCAAGCGTGTCCTGCGGCGCCTTGGATTCCTCAACGAGAACGAGGTCGTCGAACTAAAGGCCCGCGTCGCCTGCGAGATTTCATCCACCGAGGGCCATGAGCTTGTCCTTGCGGAACTCCTATTTGACCGTTTCTTCAACGAGCTTACTCCCGAGATGATCGCCTCCGTTCTAAGCTGCTTTGTTCTTGACGAGAAGCTTGAAACCGCTGCGCTTCGGGAAGAACTGGCCAAGCCATACCGCGAGGTCCAAGCCAAGGCCAAGCAGGTGGCCAAGGTCAGCCGTGAGAGCAAGCTGGAGCTCGACGAGAAGGAATATTTGGCTGGTTTCAAGTGGCAGCTGATGGAGACTGTCTACGCTTGGGCCCAGGGCAAGCCGTTTGCGGAGATTTGGTAAGTAAACTGATTCCATGACGAATGCTCTCTTGCTAACAACAATACAGCAAAATGACAAACGCCTACGAAGGCTCTTTGATCCGTCTCTTCCGCCGCCTGGAAGAGCTCATACGCCAGATGGGCCAGAGTGCCAAGGTTATGGGCAGCGACGAGCTTACGCAGAAGTTCGAAGACAGTCTGGCCAAAATCCGTCGCGACATCGTCGCCGCCCAGAGTCTGTATCTCTAAAAGGTTTGTCTCGGATGCTTTCCCAGCTTGCTCATGGCTGGCATACCTCTTCGTTTTGTTCTTCGTTCATGTAGCCCCCGGGTATTTTAAAAAGGCGTTGGTGGGTTTTCGGAGATTTATACCATGTAGAATCTTTGTTTGTGCGGATTCGGAGTTGTAAGAGGCTCGCAAGCGTCCTTTCTCCATGGCCACCAATGAAGCAGATAATGGCCCTTTTTTTGCGTGTCTATTTATGTGACCACGTGAATAATCCGTATCCTGCAAACCCCTGGTATCATAAAGACAGCCCCAAACGCCAATGAATGCATGCTCCCTATCGATCGCCCGAAAACGCCCTGATAACTCCGATGATGATGCTCAGTGTAACACCGAATCCAATAAAGTCTTGCCACCGCCCGGAGAGCATATGCTCCTCTCTCGAAAGCCAGCCGAGACAACCCAAGGGCCAGAAGAAGCCCACGATCATCCCCTCTATTAGAAGATCGAGAACGCCGCCCACCACGCCAAACGCATCATCTCCGCCGGCCTCTCCACCGTCTCCCCCTGCCCCCGCAGCCCCAGGCAGCGCGCCGCCGGCGTTGGAATCTAACCACGTGTCCTCGAGCGCGCGCATCGAGTCCGGACTGGGCATCGTGTCGGGCGTGTACTCCGACGCGCGGATCTCGCGAAACTGCAGCCGCAACTGGTTCACCTCCGCCGTCGTGAAGCCGGCGTTCAGCAGACGATCAAAGCCACGCGGCGTCGGACGCTGGGACTGCGACTGGCGTCCCGCGCTCTGCCCGTCGCCGGGGGGGTTCGAAGAGGCGGTCTGCGCGGACGGCGCGCGTAGTGCGGCTTCTGCTTCGGCGGTGAGCTCGGCGTCGGTCAAGCTGTCGCCTATGCTGCAATTGACATAGACCCTCGGCGGCGCGGCATCGTGGGCTTTGGCTTTTCCCTTGCCCTTGGGATCGTCCGATCCTGGCGGGAAGGACGGGGTGGTCGGGGTCGAGGTGGATGAGGGAGGCGGCGGCAGGGGTCGGAGGACGGAGCTGAGGGCGGATGCGTCCGGGAGGATTTTGCCCTGGTGAATGAAGCGCAGGCGGCGCTGGGAGTCTGGTTGGGAGAGGCGGGAGCGGATGAGGTGCTTTAAAGCCGCCACGGTGGTTTGGGAGGGGGAGGGGATGTCGAGGTCGAGGTCGGGGAGGGATGTTGTGAAGCGGATTCGGAGGAGGAGGGGAGGTGTCCATGGGCGCGGGTCGGTCATTTTGGCGGCATTGTTGAATTGGATTTGCTGAGGATCCGGCGTTGGATGCAGCTTGATGCTGGTGAAGCTGGCGATAACATCAGCCATTACCTTATCAGCATCCCATAAATGCATTGGGTGGTCTCAGGACTTGATACTGCATAAATGCATATTATGCAGTTACGAGCCATCACTTTATCAATCACAGCGAGACCAGGCGATATCAACCTCTCTTCAGCTCAATTTTAGTCTCGAGGACCTTTTTTGATAGACGAAACAGAAAACTTAGATTAAGTGCTTCTAGATCATTTCTATGAAAAGGGTTCCTGAGGTTGGGTCGGGGGGAAAAACAGGCAAAATCGCCGTTTGCTTATGAAGCTGGAGAAACTGCTTTTGAATTGGTCGCAATCGTCAAACGAGAGCTCAAATTCTGAAGTCGTTCAAACCTAGATGAAGTCGACTGAAGACTTGTCCTTTCAATCATACATCGAGTTGCAGATGCTTAGCTGCATTAGATCCCAGAAGCTCGATTTTAGTCTTTGCCAACTGCCTTTAAGTTTGAACTGAATATCGTAATAATCGAGCCACAGCCACAATTTCAGTCGAGATGGTGGTGGCCACTCATCCGATGAAGTTCTGCCAGTACGCCTCTTCATACTCCAACACCAATGTAGTACCCAAGCCACAAGGTCTCGCAGTCGTCGTCCACATCCGGATTCCATTTATTGAAGCTGGCCTTGGTTATTTTGTACTGTTTGACAATGGTGTCGCCAGTGTTTCCGCTACTCACTTTATGCCACTTCTTACAGCCACAAATAGGCCTCGGTCGTGTTGGTGTCGGTGCTGTTGGGTTACAATTGTTTGCCGGTTGCTTTTTGGTGGTGGTCGGTTGAGTCGGTTCCCTTGTTGGCGTCCTTGGAAAATCTAGACCGTGCGTTAGCAGCTTTCAATGCCGGACTCTCGTCTTGCGAGATATGCTCACCAATACAGTAGTAGTAGCCGACCCAAAGACCAGAGCAGGAAGAGTCCACCGCCGGGTTCCACGTATAGAACTGAGCTAGAGTGAAAGTGCCATATTGGTCAATAATCTTCTGGCAGCTGTCACCAGACTTTGCGAGATGAAAACGCTGGTACTTGGATGCAGTTTTGTCCTGCGTTGGAGTGGGACCTGCTGGTTTAGTCGAGGTCTTTGAAGTCGCCGTCCGTTTCGTGGAGGAAGCCTTTGTTGGTGTTCCCGGAATACCGACGCAGTAGTAGGTATCAGCCCATAAGCCCGAGCAATCGCTCTTCACCGCGGGGTTTCAAGGCACAAATTCATTCAAGGTGAAGACGTTGCCTTGAGCCGCGACAATCTTGTTACAGTCGCCTGAAATTCCGCGGTAGAATTCGGTGCAGGTCTTGATGAGACTTTCCTGGGTCTGACTGGGCTTTACTCCGCTTGTAGCCGTTGGCTTTGAGGTCGTGCGCGAGTTGTAGGAGTACTTTCGTGGTTGGACGCGGCAGGCTGATTTATGATCAAGGTGAGTAGGATTAGTAGGGCCAAACTGTTGGTTCACACCATCTCACCTAAGCCTAGGCGAATTATTAAGAAGTATGAATACGTTGAAATAAGATGAACCTCGCAGCTGGTCTTTTCTCGTCTTGCAAGGCTGTAAAGCCTCTAGTACGATCTAGCCACTTTCCATACGCAGAGTAGCGCAACGTCTCGGTAAGCAGCGATCTGGGCAGATACATAATGAAGATGTGAACAAAATCTAATTCTGTCAGCCAAAAGCTGCGTGAAACAACGAAGAAGGTTTGTCTAGGAGATTTACCGTACGAAATCGGACGCAGATCGCTAGCTATTTGGCTCAGGACGAGGTCGTCTTCCCCAGCGATAGGACTGAGTTTCGATACAGCCCACGCGATGGCGATGATAACAGCAAATACTTCTGGACAATTCGTAAGTGGCTATCCCTCTACGGGCCAATTTACGCCATCCGACCCTAACCCGTTCTCTCACTTCACCCAAAAATGGAGTCATCGCTCTGCTCAATTTGGCGCAGACGTGCAACGCCTATCGGAAGCTAGCCGCGAGTTCATCTACCGCTATGTCACTGTCGGCGGTTTCCACACGAAGCAGCTGTGCAATGCGGTGACGATCTTAGCAGAGCCCCAAAGCCGTCTTCAACCGCTCGTGAAAGGTCTGACGGTGAGCTAACTCTCCGCATGAACTCACGGAGAACTCTTAGGTGCAAGGGCCTGGGAACGTAGCGTTAAGCTGCATTTGCCGTCTGGGCTGCAAAACATGGCAACTTTAAGCTTTCTAGAGATATAACGATTTCCGAACAATCCGGTTCAGCTGGATGAGTGGTATCGAGTTTTGCCGAAACTCCAGTCCTTGCGCAAGCTCTCATTCAGGAGCTGCCGAAACATGGAATGAGAGTTCCCCATAGAATGGCAGTTCCCAGACTTGCCGCAAGTCGAGGAGGCACACTCTCACCAATGCTTAACGATCTGATGACCGGAGGGTATGCGATCGGATGGCGACCCGGCACACAACAGCGGGGCAGCGGCCGTGTTTCGAAAACTGCCATCGCTCCGGACGCTTATCATTGTCAACAGCTTTGGTACAGTCCCAAAGGAAGCTTTTGATGCTTTTGAGGATAACTTGGAGACACTGGGATGGTTCACAGATGACGACCAACCCCTGGATGACCTCACCTTCGGCTGTCGCCTACCCATACATCGACTGGGAAGTTTAAAGCACCTCAAGGTTGATGAGTTTTATCTGCTGTTCGATAACCAAATATACGGACCACCGAAGGCCAAACTTCTAAGAAATCTTGAGACTGTTGAGTTCGGAGTCCATGGAATCTCACAAGATTTCCATTGGTCTTGATGAGGACATGTTCATGTCCAGGGAGAGCGGAGTCGGGCCTTTGGACAATGTTTTGGGCATGCTTAAGAGGACCTGCCAGAGCTTTTGTTCGAAATTGCGTGCCATCGATTTGCGCTGGTTGACTCGTCGGCCCAGGTACGGGTCTTTTGGGCTTCTTCGCGATGTTGCACGAGAGAGACTAAATGCTGCTAAATTGCTTTTTGAGCGCTTGGGGGCCACGCTTCTCTACGATGAGTTCCCTGTTGAACCTGCTCAAGACACTAAGAACTTTTTCGAGTTGATTGATGACTTTACGGAATATGTTGGTTCTGACTTCTCCTGGGACGACGACAGGCGGTTTTGGAGGTCAGGGCACGTGTTGGGTGAAGGCGAAGCTGATGAGAGCAATGATGATCAAGCGCCTTACATGTACAGCGACCCAGTTGACTGATAATGAAATAAATGGGAAATTCTAAAGCACTAGTAGCTGCCCACTTCAAGGCCGTAACCGATTTTTCTTTTAAGTTCGGCATAGGCCAGCGGGAAAGAATTAAAGAAATAAAAGTTAAAAAAGCAGTGAAGATTGATGATTCAATGCTATTTCCGAGTCGCTTTTTCTGAATTTGGATGGGAATTTGTGAATTTGCTGGAAGTGACTTTGCGTTAAGGCGATGTCACGGAACCTCAGCCTGTGGAATTAACTGGTGTGGTTACATTCCGACTAAGCCGATGCACCCGGAGTTATCAGTCCGGAGCCATGTTGGAGATCGAATACATTGCAAAGCTTGTGGCTATTGCGATGCAACCCTAACCTGCGCGGAAACCATATCGATTTCGACCCTCTTCACATGTAGTATATACGGAAAGCGGAATGCTTCCTCCTCGAACCAGGCACGCTAATCGATAACAGTTGGCCACGCGGGAATTGCAGGGGAAAAGTTTGTAGCTCGTTGACTTTGTGTCCCGTTGCGATCTTGATCAAAGCTCGTGTCAATGTCAGCCGCCCCGAGTGGCAAACTTGTGTCGTTGCTCAGAAGCTAGCCAGACTGGGGTTCAACACCGACGGCACTAGGTGTCAAACAAGCCCGGCGCAGCTAAGTCTGATGAGATCGTTCCCTAAAACGACTAATCGGCTTCTAGAGTGTTATTGCAGGATGACGGCATTGCCGGAGTTGCGGTCACTGCAAGCGGTGGGGTCTGGTCGAAAGGGGGATAGCAAGCAGAGAAAAGCAAGGCAGGAAATTTTCCAGGTTGATGAGTATCGCGAGAGACTCCACAGACCAGTTTCCCCGTGTGCGTTTGGGCCGGCGTTATTCCGCCTCACCGACTTGATGCCCGATTTCTTCTGGTGCCTTTTTTGCCACCCATGTTCAGCCACATAGGGGTAATTACACTTAATCACATAAGTTTAACCCATATCATGTGCTCTACTATGCACAGAAAGCTACAAAGTGTGTTGTGCATAGTAGAGCACATGATGCCCGAGGTTCTGTCGCTAGTTGGTTGAGAACTATCACCGCGCAGAGGTTACATCGCGAACCAACTAGCTGAAGTCCTACGTCCGACACCTTCCTATTTTGGTTACTTCTCTGTCAGGGCTCGGAGGAGGAGGTATTGGTTGGAGTAAGGGTTCGTAGTGAGTCCCCATCGTCGTCTGGGGATATTTGGGGGCGTCTGGGGTATGATAGGTTGGCGATTCCCCGCATGCGGAGGCGGGGACGAAATACTAACCACGTATTACGCGCACCAATGACACGCAATGTGAGGAGGAGACAGTTCAGTGTTCCCCCAAATGCTCATGTGATATAAAAATGATAACCCCCAACGTTCTAGCGTCTTGGCCTCTTCCGTTGGATCTCTTGGCCTTCTCTTGATTCGTCTTGGCTTCATCGATTGGTTCCTTGGCTTTGACACTCTCACAGTGAGCAATTCCCAAAATGTCCACGGGCATGATCGAACCCAAGAATGGGGGCCACGATGCTACCCTTACCAAGCACAAGAGCTTCAACGAGAAGCATGGGGTCGCACACCACATCGATGCAGAACATTCGGAGGTCTTGGCAGACCCGGATCTCATGAACGATGCCTTCGAGGGTGAGAACGAGGAGCACGGGCAGACCATGTGGCAAGCCATGAAGACGCACCCGAAAGCTTGCTGCTGGGCCTTCATCATGTGCTTCACGATTGTGAGCCCAACCAACTCTCCCTACTCGTTTCGAGTCTAGCTAATTGGCAACGTCAAGGTCATGGAATCGTTCGACATGTTCTTGAACGGCAACTTCGTCGCACAGAAAGCATTTCAGCAAAGATTCGGAGTTCCAGTTGGGGATGACGGTTCCAAAGCCATTGAGACCAAGTGGCAGAGTGCGCTCTTCCAAGCCGGTCAATGTGGTGCTTTTGTCGGTGTTTTCCTGGCTGGACCTGTTGTCAACAAGTTCGGCTACCGCTTGACTACCATTTTCGCCCTCATCCTCATGAACGCCACAATTTTCGTGTCCTTCTTTGTGAGTCGTCTCACACCGTCTCGACTTTTCGAGAGGCTCACTTGCATTCGAACAGGCTCAATCACTCGAACTCCTTACCGTTGGCCAAGCCCTAGAGGGTGTTCCTTGGGGCTTTTTCATCGCCATCGGCCCCGCCTACGCCTCTGAGGTTGTCCCTCTCGCCCTTCGTGGTGCTTGCACGGCTACTCTGCAAATGAGTTGGTCCATTGGCTCTATCATTGTTGCCGCTGCTACCCTTGGCTTCAACAAGCGCATGGATGAGTGGGCTTGGCGTGCGCCTCTTGCCCTGCAGTGGATCTTCCCGGTAAGATACCGTCTCCTGCCCTGTCAATATCTGTAAACTAAAACTTGACACGAGACCCCGCTGCTGGTTATACTCTGGTTCGCCCCGGAATCTCCTTGGTGGCTCATTCGTCACGGTCGCAAGGAGGAGGCTCTCCGTTCTTGCAAACGCCTTGGCCCCTCTAATGCCACCGCTGAGCACGCTACAAGGAAGATTGCTATGATTGAGCGTACTGTTGAGATCGAGTCCCAACTGGGTGGTACTCCCACTCTGTTGGACCTATTCAGGGGTGTCGATCTAAGGAGAACCGTAATCACCTGCTTGATGTACGCCTCCCAGAACTTCGCTGGTAACTTGATTGCCAACCAGGCAACCTTTTTTTTCGAGCGTGAGTAGAATTTCTCACTTCGCCCAGAAAGTTGCTCGGCGTAGAAAGCTGACTTCAAGTTTAGAGGCTGGCATGTCTTCCGACCTCGCGTTCGATTTGAACCTGATCAATTCCTGCCTCCAATTTATCGCCAACGCGCTGTCCTGGCCCTTGAGTGCCTGGTGTGGCCGTCGAACCATCTACCTCTGGGGTACCGCCGTTAACATCACCTTCCTCGTCATTCTTGGCGTCTGTGCTTCTATCAGCCAGAACAAAGCCACCAACTATGCACAGGCCGTCCTTGGTATTCTGATCTCCTTCGTCTTCGCTGGTGCCATGGGGCCAATCTCATACACCATCATTGCCGAGACGTCCGCCGTCAGATTGCGCGCTCTCAGCACCGCTGTCGGTCGTGCTGCCTACTACGTAGCCGAGATTCCCATGATCTACCTGTCCTCGCAGCTTCTCAACCCTACGGGCTGGAACGTTGCAGGCAAGTGTGGTTACGTTTGGGGTGGAACCGCTCTTGTCTGCTGGATCGTCGCCTTCTTCGGTCTCCCTGAGCTCAAGGGCCGCTCTTACCGTGAGACGGACATCTTGTTCAACCGCAGAGTCCCTGCGAGGAAGTTCAAGACCACTGTCATCAAGGTCACGGAGAACGAGTGAGAGGTGTGCTGATGAATTCCGAGACTGCTTTACATTCTGTATTCAAGGTCTCTCCGTTTCTGTATCAGATAAACGCGAGAATCAGCTGCACGTCTTCGTCACACTCTCAGCGCCAGCACTTGCACCACACAAGGAGACAATGCGGCATCAAAATTTGCTTTCAGTCGATACGAATGAAATGGCAACAGCGCTCTTGCACTGCTGATTAGGAAGGCTATGGCTTGAAAATTACTAAATGCTCTCTAAGGTCAGAGTGAATGCCGTGTTGTCTCTCCGACAGCTCGTAATAGATGAGCAACGCAGAGGTCGACAAGGCGAAAGTGTCGTATGTCATTTTCTCCAATGCCAAAACAGGTGTATATGTAACCTCTTCTGCAACTTAATGAGATTTTGGTTGTGTGGTGACAAGAGCGAGAACTAAATGATGCGTGGCAATATACTAAAAAAAGTGCAGCATGTTGCGTCAACCCGACAGTCTCTTTAGTTGCCAACAACACATGTGCCTAGCATGCTTTGCAAAGAAAGTGGGTAAGTGTGAAGATCTGCGGAAACTCGTATGCAGTCGATTGTCTTCCTTCGGACTTTCAATCACAGGGATGTTGATCTCAGCCTGCTACAAACTCTAAACCTAGTCATGTGCGGCTGCATAGTGTCTTGCCCCAACATTATAAGACATAATGAAATCGCATCATGTCTACCCTGGAAACACGATCATTGAACCCTCATCCCAGATATTTCTCTATTTCGAGCACCGCATCAATGGAACTCACCTACCCTGATATTGTCCGTCGGCTTCACGATCTCGAGCGCCTTGCCGAGCCGCCAGAAACAGAGGAGCGCGGCGGCTGTATGTCGAGCTATGACCGCGCCTCTCGGTACGATCCGGAAACAGACACTTACATCGACTGGGATGCGAACGACGACGGGCGGGGCATTATTCGCGAGGAAGGGGAGTGGGTTGTCGCCTTCGAGCAGGAAGGCCCAGGTGTCATCTGGCGCACCTGGTCGGCGATGCCTGACAACGGACGCATTCAAGTCTTCATTGACGACGAGGAAGACGAGAAGCCCGTGATTGATATGCCTTTCCGTGACTTTTTCGATCGGTTCCAGGGAATGCCGCTGAACTTCCCCTCAATCGCACCAAACTTGTCTCGCGGCCGCAACTGCTTCATACCTATCCCGTACAACAAATACGCGAAAGTCCGCCTTGGACGGGGCTGGGGCTCCTACTATCACTTCACATATACGAAGTTTCCCAATAACACAAAGTTACCACGCTTTGATGGGAGTTTCGATCGAGAGGCTTGCCTGGCTCTTGCTGCTGCGGACCGTAAACTAGGCCAGCGTGGGTGGTCTGCGCTCCCGAGAAGCACAGGCGACACTTTGGAGAGACTCACGGTCACCATCCCGCCGGGAAAGACCCAGGCTGTTCGAGAGATCATTGGAAACAGAGCCATCACCGGGTTGCGTATCGTGCCGCTGGATCTCCCAGACGTTCCTGAAGATACGGCACGAATACTGCGAGAACTGGTTTTCCAGATTATATGGGACAATGACAAGTCTCCCAGCGTTTGGGCCCCGCTCGGAGATTTCTTCGGCAGTGTTCCTGGCATCCAAACCTACCGGTCTCTGACCCAGGGCTCAACGGACGGCGGAGGATTCTACAGTCATTGGTTTATGCCTTTTTCCGAGCGCGCGTTGCTCAAGATCACAAACGACGGGAAGCAAGAGACCAAGCTCTTCTTCACCATCTGCCACCGTCCCTTGAAGAAATCGGCGAAGAACCTGCTGCGATTCCACGCCAAGTGGCACCGAGATGTATTTCTCGAGCGTCCAATCAGTCAGGGACGCGACATCGACTGGCCCATACTGATCTTAGATGATGGGCCGGGTCGCTTCGTTGGAGTTCAGATGCACGTATGGAACCACTGGCAAGAGCCGAAGGTTCCCGCAAAAGACTGGTGGTACGGCGTGGGTGGTGAGAAGTCGATTGATTGGTGGTGGGGCGAAGGAGATGAGAAGTTCTTCGTCGATGGAGAAAAGTTCCCATCGACATTCGGAACAGGCTCCGAGGACTACGTCGGCTACGCATGGGCCGCAGAACCCCCGTTTCCTATATTCGACAGTGCCTACGCTTGCCAACCATACGTGGAACTGGACGCCAATGGTCACACTTCGGTCTGCCGCTTCCATGTGTGCGACGATGTCCCCTTTCACAAGAGCTTCGAAGCGTACATAGAAAAGTACAAGCCGAATCATTGGGGACCGGGCAACGAATGCTCGTACGCCGTAGTTGCTTACTGGTATCAGAGGGCTGGAGGTTCGGATGCATACGCAAGCATACCGTTGAAGGACCGATACGTCCATCGTTTGGTCCAATCCGATCAGCAGAAAGGCCAAAAGGAGGGTGGAGATGGGCTATGAAGAGGGCGATGAGGCACTCAGTCGGGTATTAACGCGAACCATACTCCACGGTACTTGTCGGTCCGAAGTAGGCAGCCAATTATTACGACGCCCTTGTCATGCATTGGGCAGGAGAATCTCAGTGTCACACAAACTCCCGAGTCAATATCTTCAGACTTTTACTATGCCCCCTGCTTTGCAAGAAATGACTGGGACAAGGCGGTATAAACGCCAAGGACTCTTGGGACGAGCGGAAATCGGGAAACTTAACAGTCCGGAGAGTGAAGAGCCTGGCCAGTCATCAAGTCAGCCGCCATTACTGTATCGACTTTTGCCTAGAAGCTTTCATGTGCTCTCCGACCTTGCCAGCAGCGTCCTACTTCCAAGTTGCAGAGATCCTACCCCGCATGATGCGGCCGTTCGGACGGCTGTCTGCACGAATCCAGAATGTTTGACCAGATGATGGGTTTCACCCACAATCCGAGTACTGCACACCAATCCATCAGCCTAGCACCCGGAATGAACATAGCAGGGGGCTTCCCCAACTTTCACAGCCAAGTGTAGAATAAGCTTTCTTAGGGGAGGCCTTCGTGACGTTAGATTGACGACTATCCACGCGGATGCGACCCTCCAGGCTAAGTCAGACAGTGAGAACAGTGATTTAATTCGTCCATTGAACTAGGTGTGACCTGGTACTTAGTATGAGTTGGACATGCATTCCAATTATGAAGGTTGGCGCTTGCTGAATTCATGACAGATAGGTAACACGGGGTACTGACTGTGACTCATCCCATGTGCTGGACCCAGGTAGACGGGATGTGCGGACTGCGAGCGTTTCAGTGCGAAAGTCAATATCATGAGTTGAACCACAAAGCGGTATTAATCATGAAACAATCAAATGTACTACAGTAATTCGACAGTTCTCATGGAGTGATGAGAGGGCGCAGCCCCTCAACTCTAGTCCATCTACCCATGACTAGGAGTCGGAGGCAGCACCTAGTCTAAGGTTGCGGGATCCAGGATACAGAGTTTGATTACGCCAGCTGTCGTGCAACCGAGAGTTATATAGAATGGAAGCCCGTTGTCCGAAATAATGGCTACTTGGGCAGAGCACTGCCTGGGCAGAGCATTCCGATGACTTCGATCAACCATCGATAATGATATCCACGAAGGCCTTTTCCGGACCAGCGAGAGAGGCACGCATCGTGTACTTGAGCTGCCTCAGTTGCCTAGTCATACTGGTTGTATTTTTCAGTTACAGCTTATGGCCACAATTCGATTTGCGGTCACTTCACATCGCCGGGAACCACACGAAGACGCAACCTGAGTTGCAAGCGCCAATCACTGCTACTTCCGGTGTAAACCAAACAGTAAACAATGAGGCGACCTTTTCCAGACCGGGAGATGCCTTTACAACGAAACCAAATGGATCAAATGGGCCAAGATACGCCGTAATACTGCCGACATATGTAGGAATACTCGACGCGGCCGGGATGGGGAACATAACGAGACGCTGACGTTGAGGTGACGGTAGATCAAGCACATACCACTTGCGATCAAATTCCTTCAATCCCTCGTCTGCCTTTGTACCGATTACAAGGAGATCGACCTTCACGTCATCGTGTCTGACTCGGGTGAGGTGGAGGCCTTTCAAGATGCTCTCGACGGACTGAAGCCATGTGGTGAGAAGTTCAGCATTTTCAAGACACCAGCTTCAAATCTCGAACAACCGAAGCCGAAGATCAACATCGTGAATATTTTTGACATTCTGCCACCCGTGTTCCACTCGCTGACCCAGGGGAAAATCACCGGCGGAAACACGTCAGCACTGTTACGAGAGCGTGGCAAGTACCAATATCAAACCATCAAGAAGATGGCAGCGGCGATGGAGCTCAAGTACGACTGGGCGCTGTGGCTTGATTCTGAGGCCATTGTGGTTCAACCGTTCAGTGTCAGGCAGACTTTCGAGAGCTACATCAGAGCGCCGACAATTTGGAGATCAAGAATGACGAACACCGATTTTATGAGAGCCATCATAGAAAATACCGCAAATGTTCTCAACCGCGACATTGAATCTTTTGGCCGGAAGTTCTGGAACTTGGAAAGGTGCGACGATACATCCGGTATTCTAGGCCAAGTCACTGACTCTCACTGATCGCAGCGTCGAGTGGATATTTGAGAAAGCCGTTGTCGACGATCTTGTCAAGTACGTGGAAAATGCGCACAATCAGGATTTCTGGACGGTGTGGGCGACGCGAGGTGCCCCATTTGAAATCAACCTCTACAATATGCACGTGCAAGCACGAAAGCTCGAGACGACGGATCCTCTCTTTACGAAATACATGATCGTCGAAACGGAAGCCGAAATGACGAAATACGGACTGGGTGAGTAAACCTGCGGGTGCTGTCCAATGTCAATGTGTTCTTCATGTGTTCCTTGCGAGAGACGTTACCCAGAAGCTGACTGCGCTGCTCTTTACAGACCGAGCGAAGGCAATCATGGACACCATGACGGGCACGGGACTTCTCGAAAGAGGTTACAAACTGCTTAAGGTCTCTGAAATTGCACCTGGGTTTTCCTCGATGCTCAAAAAATACGGCCAACGACTGATTCGGCTGGACAAACTCGACATCGCGCCACCAGAGGTCATCGATAAGTTTCTCTTGGACACGCCAATAGACATCCTGTGCTCAGGAGCACCGCCATTGCATGAATGGTGGGAGAAGAGGAAGAAAACTATTCAATAGCGATGGTGCATTAACATTATACCCCGTTTTCAGCTGTTCATTCGCAGTCCACACTTTCTGTAGAAAAAGATGTAGAAAACTTTGAAGCAGCACTCAGCTCGGCGATGTTACGCTGATGTGAAAGGGAAAAAACGCCCCCCCCCCTTCCTTCACTTGAAGGCGACGGCATTCCTAGGTTTTGCTGAACTTATTCGCCACCAGGATGCTCTAACATGATACACTAAGCCAAGGAACTCGGCAGAGTAACCTGGGCAACGTGGCCAACAGTCCTGATACCATCAACTACGCTGTCAGTAACGTGAAGAATACCCTCCGGTCGGAATTTATCGACTGCTACCGAGGACGCAGACGACAGAAGAGGCGATGATGCGAAAACGGTTTTCCCGCCTCGGGTGACATCGACTCGGAGAACTTCTTGGGGTCCATTCGTCGCAACGTATGCTCACTTTACGTCCTTCGAAAGGGGGAAGTCATTCCCCGAAGATTATGTTGGATGCAAGAGTTTCGACTGGGCCAATTGCCGACCTATCAGCCAAGGAAAAGGGTATTTTGGAGAACAAGCCCTGATCCAAGCTCACGAAGAAAAGGTTATTTCCGCGAAGCCGGATGCCGTTCACGCCGATGCCTAGTCCGGAGGCCAGAGGCACCATCTCAGGCTCCTCGAGAACCGTCTCAAAGTCTCCAGTCTCGACGTCCAATCTAAGAACTGCGCCTTTGGAGGAATCTGAAAAGAGGAGGAGCATAATGTCGTTGGGAATAAGTCGAGTCATGCCGTTGAGCTGAGGAGCGGAGGGCGTTTTCTGGACCAATGAGACCTCGGCTGCCGTTTCGGGAAATCGCGAAGTTCTGGAGATTGGCTTTCCCCACTGCGTTTGAGTTTTCGGTGGCCGTGAGGTTTGATCCGACGATGTAGAAAATGTCGTGTTCTAATTCGCAATTACCGTGCAGACCGGAGACACCGCCTGTCTTTGCAACAGCAGCCGGAGGATGTTCTTTCGTCGGCGAGAACTGATAAAAGTTTGACGAGTTGACAGATGCAGCGAGGATGTCGCCATTGCTCCCGACGGCAAGGCTTTCGAACGACGTTGTATCAAGAACGGTGTGCAAGGTGGTGACATTGACGACTGTTGGCTGGTTACAATGACCCTGTCGCGATAGGTCGAAGCAGCCGAAAGGGGGCGCGTGGCGAATGGAGGCATAGGGAGCGAAGTGTGCAGTGCTAAAAGGAGTGTATTGAGCATATATGTGTATATATATGGAAGAAGTCTCTCTGGATAGGGGCGTGCGGATCGAAGGGATATATGTACCCGCTCCGGAGCGGAGAGCCCATCCCGCACGACAGACGCGAAGGCAGAGACGCAACTGAAGCGAACAGCGACGAGAGCCTGGCGATCTCGTCGCTGTTCGCCCTAGAGGCGATTATATGGGTGGAAGAAATATTCCATCAAAATGTAGGGGAATTGGGTTTAAATTATGCTCAAAAAATCTACAGCACAAAACGATTTACACCAAAGCAATCTCTTAGTTATATTACGCATTCCATGAAGCCGGGGAGGATACACATTGAGTCGACAATTCCACGAAGTTGATGACTAATGTTGGCCCGGTAAGTCCGTAGCAGATGCCAAAACCTTTCTCAGCAGAGATATTGTATTCATTGTTTCCTTTCACGGAGCCTACGAAAGGATATAATGAATGAATTCAACTGCGTCCTGCAAAAGTTTTATCTAAAAAAGTAGAGAAATCCAAGGCGGAGCTTGGCAAATAGTGAGAGGATCGCCGCTCGAAAATGAATGATGCGCTACGGCGCATTTGATGGCGACTGAAATATTCCAAAGCTTTACTGAGAGAAAATAGACTAACCGGTCACTATTTAATCATGTTCTTCAAGCTGAGAAGACAAGAGCCGATAGAGTGACTATCATGGTACACAGCATTATGGCATTCTAAGACCCCACCCCAAGTATCACGAGCCAGGATGAGATCGTAGGGAAAAGGACTTATCGGACTACCCTATAGGAGTCTATAGAAGGGGGATACTAGGTAGCTCCTTAGATAAGTCCTCTAGCTCTTATATATTTTTATATAGTAGACTAGAGGGCTAGAGAAGAATAAATATTCTAACTTTATACTTATCTATATTAACTCTCTTATTCTATATTATACCCTATTTATAATATATTCTTCTCTCTTACTTATACTAATAGGGGTATAAACTATTAGAGTAGTATAATATATAATAACAATACGTACCTATAGGTTTACTAGGGAGGCAGGGTCCCCTATTAGATAGGAGCTACTAAATAGCTAAACTCAGGATGAGATACTTATTAATTAGAATAATAAAGAGAGTATTAATAAAGAACTAGTTAATTAATTAATAAAAACTAACTTAGATTATCTTATTGAGGAGGAAGAAAAGAAGAGTCGACTAAAGCATAAATAAGAATATCTTAAGGCCTTAAGAGCTAGCTAACTATTAATCCTAATAGATAACCCTACTACCTATTAGGTAGTTATTAATAACAACCCTAATATAAAGAAGCACTAGTTAGAACTTTAGGGGAAGCACCTCCTAATACTTAGGTATAAAAGGGGTATCTAGACTAATTATAACTAATTTATATTTAATCTCGATATACGATTTAAAATAAATAAGATTACTTTAGACCTTAAGAAGGTGCTATATACTACTAGATACCTAGAAGGATTAGTAGCAAAGCAATAGACCTTATACCTTTCTATTAGATATAATAATAATGCGAAGAACGTTACTTAGGTAATAATAGAAGACTAGTTAATTAATAGCATAGCTAATAAGAGGTCTAGGATCCTTAGTATATAAACTTAGCTTAAATAAGCCTACTAGCAACTAGGATAGTTATACTAGAGCTTTATTAATTACTATAAAGGTATTAAGGCGGAGAGCCCCTACTAATAACTAGAGCAGATCCGGGTAGCTAATATAATAGCTAGATTAGACCCTAAGCTCTAATACTATATTATAGCGAATAGATTACTAAAATCGCAGCTCGAACTTAATATAAGGGCTAGGAATGCCGAACTTATAATTAATATATAAATATATAGGCTACTAATAAGGGACTAGAGGACTAACTATAAGGAATAATAACTAGAGGGCTAAGCTACTAATCTAGAGGAACGGACTAAGACTATAAAGGGGGATTATAACTATACTAGTGCCTACTAGGAGCATACTACGGACTTCCCTAGGACTAAGGACTTATCGCAGGATACTAGGAGGGAGACTATCTATTATAACTATAATAGAAAGGGCTATATCTCACTAAGGTGCCTATACTATAAGAAATGCAGCTATACCCGCTATAAAGGCAAACCCTGCCCTAGCGAATAACTAGAGGAGAACCGAGCCCCTATTTAGACCGATCTACCTACTAGCTGAGAAGGAGTTAGAGGAGTTAAGAGATTATATCTATAAAGCCCTATAAAAGGGATAGATTTACTTATTAATAAGTCTAGCAGGGGTGCTAATTCTATTTATCCTAAAAAGGAAGGCAAGTTAAGGTTATATATAAACTACTAGGGATTTAACTAGGTAACTACTAAGAACTACACCCCTCTTCCCTTAATTAATAAAATCCTTAATTAGCTCTTATAAGCAAAGCATTTCGCTAAGCTTAACCTTAAAGATGCCTACTACTAGGTGAGGATCTAAGAGGGAGATAAGTAGAAGATAGTATTTTATATATAATATAGTTATTATGAATATTATCTTCTGCTATTTAGACTTATTAATATACCTACTACCTTCTAGATATTTATTAATAAGTTACTTATAGGCCTAGTTAATATTATTTATATTATAGATTTAGATAATATTTTAATATTTACTAATAATATAGACTCCTATATAGAGGTAGTGAGGCAGGTACTCACCTAGTTAGAAGCTAATAACCTCTATACGAACCCCGATAAATGCGAATTCCATAAGGAATAGATTAACTTTCTTAGGTTCGTGGTATTATTAGATAGGATTACTATAGAATAAGAGAGGGTCTAGGCAATCGCTAAGTAGCTAGTACCTACTATAATATAATAAATTTAGTAATTTCTAGGATTTATAGGGTTTTATAGGAGATTTATTAAGAATTGCGCTAAAATTTATAGCCTGCTTACTAACTAACTTGCTAATATAGCTAAGAGATAACTAGTAATAACTAGTAAAGCACTAGTTACCTTCTATTAGCTCTGCGCTTTATTTATAGAGGTACCTATTTTATAATACTTTAACCCCATACTCCTAATTCGCATTAAAACTAATATATTAGACTTTATAATAGGGGCGATATTAAGCTAGCTAGAGGGGGATATATAGAGACTAGTAGCGTTTATATCTCAGAAGCTTAAGGGTATATAACTATAGTATAGCATGCTAGAGGTAGAGCTACTAGCTATTAGGGAGGTATTAGTAAGGTAGTAGCACTATTTGCTTTACTCTTAGTATTATATCTAGTTTATCACTAACTATCTAGGTTACTAGTACCTTGCTAATAAGAAGATACTTAATAGCTATTAGGCATAGCTACTATAGGACCTATTAATATTTAACTTTAAGATCGAATACTAGCTTAGTTACTATAACCTAGCTAATAGCTTCTTACAAAGACCTAATTATACCCCTAAGGATATTGAAATTAAGGAAGCTAGAGATTCGCTCTTATAGGACTTTCTATAACGTTTTAATAAAGTTACTATCTAGAGGGTAGGTACTAGGTAGCAATAGGGTACTTAACTATTGAATACCTCCCTAGAATAACTTATACCCTTGCTTCAGGACTAAGTTAAGGAAGCCTAATAAGAAGACCCCTTTTATATTAATAAGGAGTAGGAATAACGAGGGATAAGGTAGTTACTAGATAATACTAGTACCCTATAATACTATAAGGGCTTATATATTCCTAATAACTACCTACTTTAGAATAAAGTCCTAAGAGCGTTCTATAACGAACTATCTAGAGGTTACTAGGGGGTTACTAAGATATTAAAGAGGATTAGGAAGTTATTTTTCTAGAATTTGCAGAAGAGCGATATAAAAGAATATATCAAGATGTATATAACGTATTAGCATATAAAACCGAGATACTACCTCTTATATAGCGAACTTATACCCCTACTAGTACCTAGCTAGCCTTTTTAATAAATATTAATTAACTTTATCACTAAATTGCTACTCTCCCTTATAATAGGAAATAAGCTATATAATAGTATTCTTATTATTATTAACCGATTTATAAAATACTCCCTATATATCCCTACTAGGGAGTTACTTATAGCTAATAGGTTAGCTACACTACTTACTAAATATATTTTCCTCATATTTAGGCTCCTAGAAGCTATTATATCCAACTAAGGATTACTATTTACTAGTAATTTTTAAGCTAAAGTATACTACCTACTAGTTATTAGGAGGAAACTCAGTACTACCTTTCACCCCTAGATTGATAGCTAAATAGAATGCTAAAATCAGAGTATTAAGCACTTTTTATAAGCTTTCTATAATATTAACTAGGATAATTAGGCAGCGTAGCTTAACCTAGCTCAATTTATTTATAATAATTCCTACTATAAGGCTACTAAGATACTACCCGCTAAACTACTAATAGGATAATTTCCCCGCGGACCTAACGACGTTAAACCCTAGTAAAAGGTCGTAGTTCTAGCAGCATATAAAAGAGTTCAGGATCTACTTACCTAGAGGTTAGCCGTTACTAACCTGCTTTATAAATGCAATGAAATATATAGCAAGTTCTATAATCGAAGGAGGACCCCTATTATTTTTATAGTAGGAGACCTTATATTACTTTTAATAAAAAATATTAGGCAAAGATAGCCTTCTTAGAAACTTTCTAATAAATACCTAGGCCTATTTAGGATCTAATAGGTAATTAATAGGGGATAAGTATATAAGCTATAGATAGATAAAAACTACTAAATTCATAATGTTTTTGCGCCTATGCAATTAGAACCTTTTTTTAGCTTAGCTATCTTACTATAAGAAATCCTAATTAATAACGATAATAATAATATCTATATAGTAGACTATATCGTTACCTATAGGGGCCCTAGATAGAACCGTTAGTACCTTATTAAATAGAAGGGCTATAGTAAACTAGATAATTCATACGAACTGCAATATAATATATCTATTGATTTATAAAATAACTATAAAGCCTAATTATAAGTATAAATATTATAATCCCTATATAATTCAACGGGTAACTAGTAAGTAGTTAGAAATAGGGCGCGCTAGCTAGGTATTTTAATTTATTTGCCCGAAGGCCCCCTAATAAGGCTAGAAAATAAGAAAATGCCTAAAGGCTACTAATAAGATAGAAAAGGATAAGAAAATGCCTAAAAGCGACTGAATACTACCTAGAGATTATTAATAGCCTACTAGGGGCGCTCCTGAAATTTTTAAATCTACTAGGTGCTAGCACCTATCTTATTAGAGCTATTATCCTCGCTACTAGAGTTAGTAGTAATAACCTTATAATTCTAAAACAAAATCTAAAAAATATTAGAAATTAACTAGATAAGCACTAGGGAGGTACTAGCAGGGCTTATAGGGACTTATGACTTTATTATAAGAGTCTAGCAACTCCTAGGTGCATATAGCCTATAACTCTTATGCTTCTACTTATCTCTTAGCAAACTACTCTATCTCTAAGTAGTAGTAGTAGAGCTTCTTATGCTACTTATATAATAACTTAGTCTGCTTTTCTACCTCCTTAGAGAGGTGCTACTAGTAGGTAGTAGCCTCCTCTAAAGTAGCTACCTAGTAGTACTCTATTTCTATAGAGATCTTAGCCTCCTCTGCCTTATGCTTCTCAGGTATAATATTAGTATTATTCTTTTTAGCCTAGAGGGCCTTCTTAACTATAAGCTAAGTAGCGAGGATCTCCTCCTAAGTATAATTAGATACTAGTAATAAAGTACTAGAGAGGTACTAGAGAGGTACTAGAGAGGTACTAGAGAGGTACTAGAGAGGTACTAGAGAGGTACTAGAGAACCTACCTTATTCTTAGCATACTATACCTGAATATTAGGCTTAGAGCTGCCCTCGTCTATTAGCTGCTTAAGCTTATTAGTAGCGCTTATTATATAATAAGTAGGCTATAGGGAGTTAGTATCTAAGCACTAGAAAATAATATATAAAACTTATATTAATATAGGCTTTTCTATTACTTATTTTAGTATAATACTTATATTTAGTAGAGGTATCTAAAATTATATAAATTAGTAATAAATTCTAAAGCTAAACTAGCGAAGTATTAGATAAGTACTAGCTAAGGACTAGGTGCTTACTATTAGTCTTAAAATAGATTATTAAGCTTATAAGGAGCTTGATCTTAGGGATATCCTCCTTAGGGGGCTCCTACTTCGCTTATACTAGGAGGTAGTAATAGCAGGAGCACCCCTAGAGCTCACCTATTATAGGGATATAGGAGGTATCTAGCATATTAGCAGGGAAAGGAGCGGTATTAATAGCAATAGAAGATATAATAATAGATTTATTATATAATAATTAAGATAAAGTTAGTAGTAGGGGAGTAGGAAACTAATAGCGACTTATTAGTATTATAAAATCTAAAGAGGTAAGAGGAAGGATTTTAATAGGGCGAAATTTTAAATAATATTTATACTTTTTTAACTTAACGCTAAAGTTAGCTTTTTATATAGCTAAAAGTAGGATAACCCCTAGATTATTATATTATTCGCCTTTATTTAACCCTACTACAAATAGGGAGGCATTAGGTAACTATAGGATAACTACTAGCTAACCCCTATATAATAATAACGAATGTTTTCACCCCTAGAGGGAGAATATCTTTATTACCCCTATAAAGCTACTAAAAATATAATAATAAGCGGAAAATATAATAATTTAGATGGTGAATTTAAAGTAATAAAAACGAGCCTAAATAATAAAACATATTAGTATAACCCTATAAAGGAAGGAATAACCCTTGCGAGGGGGTTTAGCTATAGGTATCTAGATAACTACTAGGTAGCCCTAGACCCTTTAGATAGAGAGTATAAGAGTAGCTAGGGTAGAGGATAGATACCTTACTACTAGCTAACTGCTCCTCTAAGCTCTTCTAATTACTTTTTATATAAAAAGCTATAAGAGTAGCTAGGGTAGAGGATAGGTGCCTCACTACTAGCTAACTACTCCTCTAAGCTTCTCTAAACTATAAAGTCCCTTAATACCTAGGTATAGAGCTATAAGAGTAGCTAGGGTAGAGGATAAAGTACCCTATTACTAGCTAACTACTCCTCTAAGCTACCTAGCTATCTAAAGAAGAGTTATATAGCTAGAGCTAGGGATACTAAATTCTAGACCTATAGGAACTAAGAACTAGGAAGGCTTATAAGAAGAAACTAGGTAGGTACTAGGTACCCTCTAGATAACTATAGAGTAGCTTAGTCTAAGGATAGACTAGTTTAGAGAGGGGGGATCGTATTATAAGCTAGGATAAGATTATAGGGAAAAGGACTTATTAAACTACCCTATAGGAGTCTATAGAAAGGGGATACTAAGTAGCGCCTTAGATAATAAGCTATCCTAGGAGTCTATAGAAGGGGAATACTAAGTAGCACCTCAGATAATAGGCTATCCTAGGGAAGTCTATAGATAGGGGGTACTAAGTAGCTCCTTAGATAAGTCCTCTAGCCCTTATATACCCTTATATAATAGACTAGAGGGCTAGAGAAGAATAAATATTCCAACTATGCACCTATCTATACTAACTCTCTCACTCTGCACTATACCCCGTTTGTGACACTAAGCAACGAAATCCCCCCACAACCGATAACGCGATTTTCATGCATTTAGACCCTCACTATAATAATTATATTTTAATATATCGCTAAATATCTCTATCAATCTATAATAATAATATATGATTTTATACTCTCCTTATTATTAGAAGATTTGCTATTAATTAATACTACTTCTAACTTAATTAGATAGTTCTAAACCTCCTATTGCTTCTTCTGAATATCTTTAATAATTATAAATCGCTCGTTTAGCTTTAGCTTAATTTTTCCTCTTAGTTTTAGCTTATATTTTTTAACCTAAGCCTTAAGTATATAAATAATCTACTATTTATTAGCTATAGCTATATTATTAAGGTCTAATCGCTTCCCGATTTTCTCTAGGAATAGGATATAGATATGAGGGGCTAGCCCGGGGTTTTACTAACTTAGGGGTGCCTTAATTATAGTAATCTAAGCTAAGGAAGGGAAGTTTTCTAGGAAGTTCCCTATACAATAGAAAAGCAGATATAGGGCGAATATTAAGCGAGAGCAGTTATTAAGGGCAGAATTCTTAGGGTTTATAGCACCGCCTAGATATTAGTAGTAGCATAGCTTTTAATATATGGGGGGGGGGGGGGGGGGGGG
>JAOQIF010000796.1:0-40950 GCA_026260285.1 Colletotrichum sansevieriae | reverse complement strand
AGTAGTAGTAGTAGTAGTAGTAGTAGTAGTAGTAGTAGTAATAGTAGTAGTAGTAGTAGTAGTAGTAATAGTAGTAGTAGTAGTAGTAGTAGTAGTAGTAGTAGTAATAGTAATATTTATATTAGGACGGGTAATATATATACTAGTAAGGAAAGAATCTGTAGGAAGGGGCCTAAGGGCTATAAATATACTAATTTTAGGGGGCTTTCTAGCTATAGGCTCTAAAGGTAATTATACCTATACTTTAGAAGGTTATTATAGCAATAGGATAGATTATTAACTTATAGACCTAACCCCTTCGTACCGCCTCAAGGGTATAAGGCTATAAGTTATGAGAATAAGTTACTACTATTAATTACTATAATATAGTATTTATATATATATATATAGCAATAGAGACTATTACTTATCTTATATAGATAAGTAGATATTGTTATACTATAGCTATATCCTATATACTACTATTACTTATTACTTAGCTATATATATAGACCGCTCCTATATAGTTACGCGTAGAGCCTCCTACTTAGATATCTTAATTTAATTAACTTAATATATTACTACCTTGTATAATAGTTATAATGTATTATTATAATAGGTTTTATATACTTTACTCTTACTCTATATATTACTACCTCTAATTAGTATATAATAGCCTCTTTAATATAGCTAAGTTAAGAGTATTAATTACTATAGCTACCTTTTTAAAGCTTTCTTCTTATTAATATAGTATATATTTTATGTTATAGAAGGGTTAATATAACGTTATTATAAAACGCTACTTAAGTCTTCTTTAATATATACTTAAAATTATATTAATTATAGATATCTAGGACCTCTATAATATAGATCCCATTATATTATTAGAGATATTCTTAATCTAGCTTACTATCCTAATTATTCCCTTCTTTTTCAACTATCTATAACATATAAAATTACTTATTATTATATTATAATATATAATATTATTAAAATAAAAGATAGTTTAATACCTTTTTACTTTAATTATATTGATAAGAATATATCTATATTTTTTTAATTAATATTAGCTTAGATTCTATCAAAATAGAGTCTTTATCATGAATACTATAGAGGCACTTAAACTATTAAACCTAAATCTAAAAATATTAATTTAAATAGCTTATAATTATACGTTATTAAAAGTATTACTCCCTTAGGTATAGTTCTTCCTTAGTACTATCTTAAGAGCTATTAGGTCCTCATAGAGATCTTTAGATATTTAATTATATTTCCTAATTTCTCCTTATATCTCTGTTTTATTAAGCTAGCTATAGCTTTATTTAGGGTTTAAGTATTTAGTGCTTTATTAATAAAGATATATTAATACCTTCATAAGGAGTAATAAGATATAGAGTACGCTCTATACTACTTGAATTTCGTTTTCTACTTCTTTTATTAGTTATTAGACTCTTTATTAATTTATTTCTTTTGTAAATCGCTTTATAGTTGAGAAGGTTTAAATATATAAATAGAAATATTAGTTATTATTAGTTCAAATACTACTCTCTTAATAATATATGACCTTAAGCCTATATAACTAAGTATATAAGAGATCTCTCTATATATACTCTTAATGAGATTAAATGACTTTGTGGTTTTATTATTAGTATTCTTTCTATAGGTTAACTTATATATTATAGCTTATAATATAAGAGGTATTTAATAAGTAGTATAAAAGTATCAAATTATTCTAACTTATTATTAATTTTTAATACTTTAATAACCCTTAGCTTTAATATAGCTACTTTATACTTTATAATCTATTTAATCGTTAACCTTTATATTATAATCGTTTCTTTATAGTAAATGAAAAGGAACTTAAGATTTATTATTTCAATAGTCTTAGGTTAATAGGTACTATTAATCCCTACTCTCGCTTTTAACTAAATAATATCCTTAGTAATTAAGTTCTTAAGAATAAAGTACGTTTAATAATACTTAGAATAAATTATCTCTTAAATATAATCCTTAAATTAAACTATTACTTTATAGCTCTTTAACCTCTTTTACTTTATCTTTGTATAGTTTCATATAATACATCTTAGTCTTACTTTATTAATTTATTAAATAAATTAGTTAGCGCAAAGCCTATAAGAGTTACCTATTCTAAATTCGCTAGGATAATAATTAATATAAGAGTTAAAAATACTTCTTTCCTATTAAAGTAAGAATTTACTATTAAAAAGTTAGCCTTCTAGAGGTAACTTTTAAACTTTAGCTTTATTAGAGAGGTTTTTAAAATAATCTCAAGGTCCTTCTTTTTTATATTATTTAAGTTAATATACTCCTATAATCTTATTAACTTCAGCTTATAATAAGTTTAATTCTACTAGAGGGGCTAATTACCTAATTTATATAAGAAGCTAGAGGCTCTAGAGGCATTAGAGGTATTAATAAATATTAGCTTTTAGAGTTCGGAATTACGCCGCAGCCCCTTCGCAAAAAGACTATAACAAATTCACTTAGTTTATAGGTATAATTCGGGAAATATTATATAGGTGTTATAACCTGTACCCTCTACTTATTAAGGAAAATAATATAAGAACCCTATATATTCCTACTACTTGCAAGTAAACCCTCTAAATATTACTATATAAAGTCGGACGCGCGCTATACTAGGGCTAATTATATCGGAGCTAAACTGGCTACTAAGGCTCTCATAGCCTAGAAACGCCCTCGCTAAACCTTCTAGTAAGGTAAAAGCTACTATATAAGATAACTCCTTAACCTAAAAGGTTAACCTTCTAGTAAGGTAAAAGCTACTATATGAGATAACTCCTTAACCTACCTTCTAATAAAGTAAATACTACTATATAAGAGGTAACTCCTTAACTAAAGAGGTCTTTCCTAAGAGGTTCTTATAGCTAGAAGTATAAGAAGCTCTACTACTATAAGCAGGGCCTTATACCTCTCCCTCTTTCTTATCTTTATCTCTTAACTATATTAGTACTAGACCTTATATATAAATATACTAAGCCTAAGCGAGGCATGCCCTTTAGTATAAATAATATATAGGGGATTGCTAGAGAGTTTACTATTAATATAATTTATAAAACCTACTCCTTTATTAACTACTCCGCTATATATAGAGAGCGTATTACTAATATAGCTCTTAAGAGGGCTTATTTTAATACCCCTATAGGGGATTTTATAAGATATAATAATATTATAGCTAAGTAAGTAAACTTAGTAGTAGAAGTTTAATAAGCTATTATATACCCTATAGAGTAGCCCTTCTTTAAGTAGGTCCTCTAAATTACTAAGGTAGAGGTAGCCTATTAGGGGAATATTAATGAGTACAGCATATACTAAATAGAGAGAGCGTTACTAATAATAGTATAGCTAGCGGATAAAGCGGTAATAGAGGTAGTATTTAATAGTAGCGCGGGTAGTATGCGAGAGGATAAGTCGATAGTTTTATAGTTTAAATAATTAAAAACTATGTTATTATTAATATAAAGTTAAAGATCGTGAGGCTATAGGTATATATAAGTACGGCTATAGTTAGGGGAGTTATAATCACGTGACTAAAGGCTATATATTATTAGGAGGCGCGGAGTTAGAAGGTCTATTGCACTTAAGTAGGTAAAATTACTATTTAGTAGCTAGAGGCTATAAATATTAGCTTATTATAAGTTTATATATTAGTAATATATAGATAAATTTCAAATTATAGATTTATTTAAATAGCTTTAATTAGCGTTATGTATTAAAGTTAAACTATTAATTATTTAATTATATAATATAGAGTATAAAAGAACTAATATATTAATTTATAACTTTATAAAAACCCTATATATAGATCCTAGCGGAATTTGTACCTAAAACTAGCTAATATAGATATCGCCCAATTTAGCTAGATTTACTACTACTTTTATATATATACTATACTCTATTATATACGCCTGAGGGGTTAATTTAATAATAGTCTCCTAAATAACTTTAAGAGAGACTAAAATTAACCTTTTAAATTATCTACTACTTAGTAAACTTAAGGATAAAATGATATAATATAAGGGATTACTATAAGTAATAATAACCGCTTATATATATAGGTATATAAGAGTATATTAAGATAATTAAATAAAGTATTAAATAACTTTAATAATATTATTAGAGAAGGTAGTTAGTTATAATACATTATATTAAAACTAATAGGGTATATTAAATTAACCCCTTAGGTGCGCGCGTAGTAGGGTATAGTATATATATAAAAGTAGTAATAAATCTAGCCAAATCGGGCTAGATCTATATTAGCTAGTTTTAAGTATAAATTCTATTAGAATCTATATGTAGAGTTTTTAAAGAGTTATATATCAATATATTAATCATTTTGCACCCCATACTATATAATTTGATAGAAGGAAGGCGCTATAACTTAGAACCTCGGTCGTTCCTCGGGTATCCCTATCCTTTAAGCCAGTCATCCTAAACGGCAATCAATGCACTGGAAACCGCCCCCTCCCAAAGACACGGACTGCTCCAATGGCCTCCATGCAACTCAACCCTCCACAGGAGTACCGTACCCCGAATCTCGCTTCGGACTTGTCTCGTCGCCTCCACTCTCGGCGTTCACTTCGTCTATTACCGTCACCGGGGCCGTGGCTGCCGAATCGTAGCTCTCAGTTGTCGCCGTTACGGTTACTTTCACCGAAGCTTCGGGCCCCGGCTCCGACCGGGACCCGGATCCCGACTCCGAGTCGATAGAATCGGAAGACTTCGAATTTTCCTCGGGGTGCTTGCTCCTCTTCTTCTCGCTCTGACGCTTCCTCTGCCCCTGACGCTCCTTCTCCTCCTTCGTCTTTTCGTCCGCCTCCTCCTTCCTCTTATTCTCTTCTTCTTCCTCCCCGCGCTTTTTTTCTACTTCCTCCTTCTTCTTTGCTGCCTCCGCACGCTTCTCCTCAGCCGCCTTGAGCTCCTTCTCCTTCTTCTCCTTGCGTGTCTCGATGACCCAACCCGCAGCTCCTGCCACGGCGTTTTCGGCGCTGCGCTTATGCTTCATCAGGAACCCTTGGATCTCGGCCGGGCTGAACTCATGGGCGGGAACCTGGGTGACGAACTCCTCCGACAGCGCGCTGACTCTCGCTGTGATTTTCTCCTTCCGCTCGGCCTCCTGCTCGGCAAGGGCCTTCTCGATCTCGGGGGTCTCGAAAGTCTGCTTCCGCTCATCCTCGTGCTCGTCGCCCTCCAGCGGGGCATAGATAGCACGGAAGATGGCTCCGATGATCTCCTCGTCTGCCAGGGTGAATCTAATAATCTTATCCACGCGACCGGGCCGGATAAGCGCCTTGTCGAGCTTCTCGATGTGGTTCGTCGTCGTAATGAGTACGCGACTCTCCTGACTGGCCACGCCATCCAATTGAGCAAGCCAGAAAGGGAAAGCCTACTGCTGTTCGTCGTGGCACCGTTACCAGGGAAAATTTGTCCTGGTACCATGTCGCTTGATCCCTCCTTAGCGTCAGATATGTCCGCAATCCCAGACTCTTCTCTTGTATGCGTGAGACCAGCGGTGTCGATATCTTCAAGGAGGACCACACATCGCCGCGGAAGCTCGGCGAAGAGGGAAGCGAGGTTTTCCTCGTTGGCCGATATGGAATTCAAGCTCACGATATATATCCTCATCTTGAAGAAACCTGCCAGAGCAAGCGAGAGGCTGCTCTTTCCGGTTCCGGGGTTTCCGGCCAGAAGATAACCGCGCCTCCAAGGAATACCACGGTTTGAGTACCACTTGCGGGTCGCGGGTGAAAGGTAGTCGGCCACGTCCGCTACAAGCTCCTTCTTGGTCTCCTCGTTGAGAATGACGGTCGAAAAAGGCCGGGACGTCCGCGCCATGCACCTCTGCCATGAGGGTTCGGTGGTACCAGCCCGGGTGCTTCCACGGTAGATCATGGTCTTCTGGGAGTCCTTCTTGAGGTACTCAGTGCGGGCCTCCTGCAACAGCTCCTTGAGGACCCAAGGGTTGCGTCCGAAGCAAGAGACACTAATCTCTTCGCGCTCGCTGACTACCAAGTAGGACGCCTGCTGCTGATTCTGGCTACGCTTGAAAAGGAGGCGGTGACCGCGGTACCAAAATGTGTGACTTCCAAAGCTAGGCGTGTACGCTAGAGGTTTCTTCTTAGGGCCCGGTTCGGACGACATGTCGCCAGAGTCGCTATCGTCCTCATCATCGTCGTCCCAGCGCCAGAGAAACCATGAACGCGAATTCAGATTGGTAGGCGAAGCGTTGTGCGGCAACCCAAGACATCAGGATGTTCTGAATATCAGTCAGAGAGATTGTGCATTTCGAGGTGGTAGGCCTTGGGAAACCCGACTCACATAGATCTCGTCATCCGTCCGAACTTCGACAGTGGACATGAGATACGTGTCGATTTTCTCCCACAGATAGTCGCTGAAGTAGCGCCATGCGAACGTCACTCCACAACACAGGATCACCAAAGGAATGTAGACGTTTAGATCGATACCTAGGTACTTCTGAAAGGCAGTCGAGAAGACGCTGGAGCATGGGAAGAAGAAGTCCAACAGCGCCATCTGAGGTGGCGCCTGGGCGATGGAATCTGAGGTGTTCATTGAATCCGCGCACGCGGATTGGGGAAATGTTCCCATGGTTTGGATAACGTCGATGAATGAGACCTGCTCGGATAATGCGACAGCGGTAGCTTCGTGGTGCTTTGTTTTCTCAGAAGCCAAGTAACGAATCGACGACTTCTAAAAGGATAATCGAAAGAAAAACAAGCCAGGTGGTGATAGAAAGCGTGGGAAATAATGTTGGTAACGGGGATCAGGCTGCGCTATATAAGGTATGCGGCTGGGCTCTGACCCCACGATGCGGAAGAGGCAGCCACCTCAGCAGGCGTCGTGTGTTCATGACCTAGGCCAGCCAGTAAGGCAGACACGTCTCTGCAAGATGGGCGCCTCCCCAGTGCTCGATTCCACCCAATGATGTTGCAGTAAGCTTCATCTGTACGAGGCCGCCGTACGCGATCACCGGCATTTGAGTCATTCTCCGAGAAGACCAAGGGCGTTGAGTCGGGAAAAGAAAGAATCCCAGGCGTGCTCAAGTTGCCTACGCACCAGACCTCACTGCCACCTCGTAGTCAGGACTAAAAAGCATATCAGTAAATGGTCTTGACGTAAGCTAACGGGCAGATTTAGAATTGCCAACTGCCTGGTTAGAGCGGGGACTAGCGTTTACATTGGAAGTGGAACAAACGGCTTAGATCGGCAAACCTCAGACGATGGAGTCACGAGGAAATAGATGCGGAGTCTTTGGGCCAGCTGAAGTACCAAGGGGAAACCGACGAATGCGATAGGAGATGACTGCATGTCTTCATGCAGCGAGACAGTGTTGGTGTTGTTGTTGGAGAGGAGTCGCCAGACGGACGGACGAGACAAAGGAGGGGGGTCGCACCTTGTCAAGACAGCGTTGTGGACAAACTAGGCAGGAAGTAGGATATCCAGCCAGTCAGGCGACGCCGGAGCTGTAGTACGGCAGCCTGCAGGACGCACTAGGTCAAAATTCAAAACTTACTGCTTATGGCCAGATTTCTACTCTAGGTATATACTATCCGTAAAATTAGTAATACCCCTTTAATAATTAACATATATTTATATTTATTATATACTCTAAGCGAATCGCATACTTTATTACGTGAATTCACGAAACTATATACTTCTATATAATTTTATATCTTTTGGTCTCTTATTATTTATTATATCCAATAGCTATAGCTAAGATATCGTTAATTTGCTTAAAATAGGTAATAATTAACTACTTTATAGTAAAACTAGTTAGAAAATAGTAGTTCTATATATACTACTAATTAGATTTATCTTCTATTATAGAGCTAGCTATTATTAACCTTATTAATTCTAACGATTTTAAAACCCTACTAACTCCTGAGACCTTCTGAGCTGAGGTATATAAAAGTATAGCTAATCCTACTAAATAGGGCTTTTTTATACCTAATATTAAGCCTTAGCTAGGCCTCTTAACTACTATTTAATATAGTATAAAGGAATCATAAGCTAGTATTAAATATACTAAGAATAAGCTAATTATAAACCTAACGACTAATATTATAATTAACCTATAGACTATATCCTTCTATAAGACGGACCTCGATAGAATCCTAATTTAAATATATACTCGTATAGAGGCTATTAAGAAGTTTATAAGAAAGTTATAGTTCTTAATAATAACTACCTATACTTCTTATATAGATATAACAGGTTATATTCTTATGAAGTTTACTATAGAGAAGCATTTCCTAGACTAGGACTAGCGAGTAATACTAATAAACCTAAAGAACCCTATAGATATATATAAGTTTCGCAGCGTTATATATAATGCTATAAATCTTTATATATTTCTTAAGGAGTTATTAATTATCCCTAAGAAGGAGATTTATACCTTTTAACTAGTCTCCTAGAGGCAAATTAAGCTAGTTATTTCCGATTTAAAAGTCTTAAAGAAGATCTGATTTAAGTAAGATCCTATACTAAAAGCTATAATAACTACCTCTAAGAACGATATAGCTAAATCTATATATATTTAGACTTAAACCGAATAGAAACCTATAGTAAAGGCTATTAAGGCTAGGGAGTAAATTAAGAAGCAATCTAGGTCTTAGAAATATATAATTTCAAAGGTAGATATATAGGATATTAAGCTTATTATCCTAAAGGAATCTAAAGAAGCAGGCTAAGAAGAGATTATAGTTAAAGAAGTAGAAGAGATTAAAACTAATCTACCTAATATTAGTAATATCTAAATCGTTCTTAAGTTATAGCTATAAATATAAAGCTAGTTTAATCTATATCTCTCTTACTATTATTATTAAGTACTATTAGGATTTAGTTAATATTAACGCTAAACTACTAAAGCTATACTTTTACTTATTCTACTTTACTATCCTGCTTTTTAAGTAGGGTAACCTCTAGGCTATACTTTGAAATTATATATAGCTTAAGATATTACTATAAGAAGTTATATGCCTTAATCTATGGATACTTTAACCTATAGAATTCTAATATAAGATAGAGATTTTATATAGAAGCTATAATATCACTATAGATATTTAATATATGCTCTAGTAGATATTGATCTAAGTTAAGCTCTTCTTATAATAATATAGCTAGTATCTCCTAGACCTTTTTAAGATTAATCGGCTAAGCAAAGTCCTTTATAGTTATTAGATTATAATAGTAATATAACTTCTAAGGTTACCTAAATACTATATATAGTTAGCTCTTTTATACCTATATAGTATAATTATTCTAGAGCTGAATAAAATTACTAAAGTCCTTATAGATTAAGGGTAGAAAGATAAATAATAGAGTAATTTAGTCTATAAGTAATATAGGATAGAAGAGACTAAATATCTAGAGTTAGTAGAAATATACTTATTAAGATTAGTTATAATATTAATATATATAAATAGAGAACTTATACGCTAGAATATAGACTATACTTAGTAGAGCTAATTCTATTAGCTCTCAATCTTAATATTATAGATATTCTTACTAAATATCTAATAGTTATAGAATTTAATTAGTATATCCTCTCCTAGTTAGCTTAGTAGTCTCTTTATATAGTCCTATAATAGATATTACTAGGCCCTAGCAATAAGAGTAGTCTTAATACTATAGTTAGACTATATAATCCGGGGTATAACTTTCTGATATTAAAGTATAGAGAGGTACTAGGCAAGGATAGATCGTGCTATATATACTAAAAACCTAATATAAAACTATATAATATATCGCAAGTAGGTATTAATTATAACATATATCTTAATCCTAAATAGAAGTAGTTTATTATATATATTAAGTAACTAAATGAAGTTAAGCCTAAGCGTAGTCTAACCCTTTTATTAGTATTAGATCTCTTAAGGTTAGGTAGTAACTTCCTCGGAAAAACTATATAATATACCTTATATAAAGCATTATAGCTAATAATATAGCTATGCTAGCGTATAAATATATAAAGGAACTGCTAGCTAAAGTTCCTTAAAAGTTATATAACCTCATTAGTTAACTATAGATATATTATAATATTACTTAAAGCTGCTTAGATCTACTCAGGAGATTATTAATATTATAACTAATAGCATTTTTAGATATTAGATAGACCACGTTATGAGATTATAAACCCCTCTACTTATAAGTAAGTAAGGAGGTCTAGTTCTAAGAGGTAGTATATAAAAAATAGCTTAAGGATATATTAGAGTAATCTTATTAAGAAGACTATATAGACTTCGCGCTAAAGTTCCTATTTCTAGAGATAGCATTTTAAAGCTAATAGAGATATTTTAAATTAGAAGGACTCTTAAAGAAGAGTTATAATTATATTATTCTTCTAGCTATTATAGAATTTATTAGTAATAACTAAGCAGAAGGGTTCTAAATTAGTATATAGGCGACTAGCTATCTAGTATTAAGTACTAAATTAATATAGTATTTAGCAAAGTATTACGAAGTTAATTAAAATATTATAAGAGTAAATAATAGGGGTATCTTATTAAAAACCTAAGAACGTAAAGATAGAGCTATCTAATGCCCTTATATGGGGCTATAAAGCCCTATATAGGGGTACCCTATCTGCTAAACCAAAGTACTATCTATACTAAACTCCAAGACTATGCCTAAGACCTATAAACTTATATATATACTAGTAATATACTTCCCTATATTACTAAACTCTAAACTAGAAATATTAAAGTTATAAAGCTATAAATACCTATAGGTAAAGTTATAAGGGACTATTTACTCTAACCTAATCTTAATATTTTCGCTAGTCTCTATATAATATATTAGTAAGTCTATGAAGTATTATAAGTATTTATATAGGCATATACTCAGTCTAGCAGCCTTAATATATTAAGTAATAGCACCTTAGGCGAGTCTAATACCACAGAGAGCCTCGGGCGATATACTATAGAGATGCTCGAGGAAGCATATCTTAATATAGGAGACCTTAAGCTTGCGCGTAGTTATAAGCTTAGTACTAGCCTGCTTACGGGGGGTAGTAGCCTCCTTTATAACTATAGACTTATTAGTAATAGTATATAGATTAAACTATATTATATAGAACTTACTAAAAGAGTAGTTACTAGCGCCTAAGTTATAGGTATAGTTAGCATAGGCGTTATAGCTATTAAGGGTAATATAGTCCTGGTAGGGTCTATTATTATTCTTATAGGTAGTATAACGATTTATACTATAACGGACGTTACTATATACCTATATAAGGTAGGCGTTCGCATTCTAAGGGCGCTTATAATCAAGCGGCTTGAAGCTATGCTAAATATTAATAATTATAATGCAAGTAGTAATTATATTCTATAGCTATATACTTATATTAGTAATATAAAAGACTATAAGAATATATATAATAAACTTACCTCTAGATCCTATTTATCTAGGAAGTTATTAATAAGGGTATAAAAAGCAAACTCCATAGCATCTTATATAAGTTAGATTAAAAATAATATAAAAGGGTATAGAGGTTTATATATATACTAAGTAGAAGGTAGTAGCTTCTATAAGACTAGTATAGGGGGATAGAGACTTAGGAATATATTTAGTTAGGATCGTGACCTTATTAATCTACTTAGGAATAAGCTTAATAACCTAGGAGTTAATAGAGTTATTAGCTTCTATAGAAGTCTTAATAGTCTTACGAGCAGTCTTATTAGGTTTAACTATAGCCTCTAAATTAGTATTGCAGTTAGAAGATATTATATAGACCTTATTAGTAGTATAAGGGCATAAGGGGGTATAGGAATACTAGTAGAACTATATATATATATATATATAGGGAGGTGCTATAAGATATAACGCGTTATTATAGAAATCTATATAGAAAAAAATATTAGATACTAGAAAAAAAAAGGTTAATATAAATAGACTATTAGTTATAAAACCAATCTATATAAAAGCGAATAACTCCGATATTATAAATATATATAAAAGTAGGTATAACTTACTATTATATAAGTAGGCGTAGGAAAAGAAAGAGAGTTCTAATACCCTATTAAAAAGATATCTATTTCAAATCAGGTAGCTTATGCGTTATATATAGCCTAAAACGCACTAATTGGATCTCGGATTTACTTATCCTAACTAGACCTATTGCATATAAGTATTATTTTATATAAAACGTATTACCCCTTATATCAGTAGTGGTGTGGCCCTAATACTACTTTGAATTTTGACCCAGTGCGTCCTGCAGGCTGCCGTACTGTAGTTACCTGGGGGCGGTTCGCTTGCAAGATGGCAGCAAACGGAGGCGAAGGCCGTCGAGGCCAATCTGCCGTGACTGGGGAGCTGCGGACACAGCCACTACGCTAAGCTTTGCTTAGCGGCTTAGCGGCTTCGCCGAATGACGCGGAATATGGTTTTTGAGAAGGCTGATGAACTAGTTTGATTTGGAGGTCGAAGCGTGAGTCTTTGAGGTTCGTGCTCTTTCTGGTTTCTAGTGCAAAGACGCGATTGACATTATGTGTTGTTGACTGAAGTGTTGACGGAGGTGGGATGACTACATCAACTCCTCTGGATACGGACATATTTTCAGCGGGAATTCAGAGTCGAGATGCGTTTTCGAGAGGTATACTACCTAGCAGCTTGAACTTGGAGCGGAAGTGGGAATGATGAAGACCATAAGACAGGATTCTCATCAAGAGCTTTTTTTTAGCAAAGTAAAGTCCGATAGCATCCACGGTTCATGGTAGCCACCACATATGCCTCACGTCTAATGCTCTGAGCTTGGCTAAGCATCCTGATCAGGCTGTGTTAATTTTGGTTTGCTCGATAAAAGATATCAACTGCCCCGTACGTATCGTAGGTCATTAGTCCACCCCCCAACTTGAAGGTCCTGTGCTTCCCTTCTGGATCCCAGTAGTACGGGCAGTGGTGTGGAATGCATTCCAACGCCCCAAGAAAACGATTCCTCCCCCCCACCCCCCCCCCCCCCCCCAAAAAAAAAAAAAATTTCTAGGTTACTGCTCTGTGCGCCGAAATCAATTGTACACCCGCTAACGAGATTTGCTCATGATACTTAACAACAACACTGCGAGCCCGATCAATCTGCCCAATCATCATACTTTCCAGGGCCGCCGCCGCCGCCAGCACCGAGGTTGATGAAGGGTGGTGGCCCGCCACCCATTGTGGGAGGGGGAGGGGTAGGTGGCATACTATGGAATGGCTGATGCTCATAGTGATCATAGTCCCCTTCATAGTCACCATCGTCGTAGCCTTGGTCGTCATGAAAAGTTGGCGGAGGCGGCATGAACGGTGGGGGCGGCGGAGGCGGGTGATGCCCGAAAGGAGGTGGTGGCTGGTGCATCGCCGGGGGCGGCGGCGGAAAACGGGGCGGGGTTCGCGGCCGATGTTCCTTCCGCGACCGGCGAGACGACCGGCTGCTGGGCTGACCGGCGATGACGGAGACGCTGTCATCGAACCTCGGGGTCACCCAGGCGTAGGAGGTATAGGAGTAATCGCTGTACGTGGTGGCGCTGTCGTCGTGGTCCCAATCGTCGTAGCTCTGGACTTCGGTTCTCCGGAGAGCCAGGGGCTTGCCGAGCGGAGCACCGGTGGTCCATTTCATGAACGACACGGCCCAGGAGTCGCTCTTGATGCTGGAGTGGGAGACTTGAGAAGATCTCGACTTTTTGGAACTTCCCGAGCGAGAAGACGAAGCCGACGAGGATCTCGAAGACGACCGGTAGCTCCCTGAGTAGCTCGACGCGGGTGAACGAGCCATGACTGCGACATGCAAAGTAAACGGGCGTGGAAACTGTAACCCAGTGGCCTCGGAGTACCAGAAGCAACAGCGACAGATACGGAAGAGACGATACGGAAGAGACAGCAGCAACTGCTGTGCGTAGTGCTGCGTAGAGCAATGGGATGAAAGAGCAGCTTGAGTTACGCAGGGAAATGGGGGGTAATTGGGGTGGCTCGGAGCCTAGGCCAACCCCATTCGAAGACAAGTAGAGTTTCTTGATCACCGAGGAAGAGACGGAGCAAGCAACGGGAACGCGAGCAATGAGTAGCGGATCCTTGGGATGAAGCCTCTCAAATACTTGTTGCACTCCTACCTGCAAGCGCAAGGGGCGAGCGTGGCCGTGAACGAGTCCACGGCTGGACAATATCGCTCGCCTCATCTTTGGGTGCCATCTTGGTGCAGCAGAGCTCGGAGAGAACCAAACAGAACCCCATGCACACACACATGCACACCTCGCGGAAGTGCATGATGCAAGTGTAGCTTCGCAAAAGCACAGGGACTCAGGCTGATATGTATTTCACAATTTCACGCGCTGACCAGCGTACTACAAAATCGAACCAGTAATGGACGAGAAGTTATCGAGGCGAGGCTGCGGTGTGCTATCTCAAGCGGGGCACGACACCACCCATACTATAGACTGGCGTACCTCGCCCTGCCTTCCACGGCAGCCCTGAACACATGCAGACCACTCACCGAGTGTTTCAACCAAAACTTTTGAGTAACTCAAAGTGTGCGAGAGTTGCTGCGAGGTGGTAGAAGACTCTGTCACCGCCGCGGGGCGACGCAGTCTCAGAAGACGCAGCTAGCCATGCCTTAGTTGCACCGTTGGATGCATGAACCAACCAATGATCCAAGAGGCAGGAACGGAAAACAGCACAGCCAGAGGAACCGAAAAAGAGAAGAGGGTGGGCAAGCGAAGCAGACAGCCACGAGGCTGGTTAAACAGACGAGCTGCTAAAAAGGAACGAGACTCGGCCGCCGTTGCATGATCTCGTTCTCAGCTGGTAATTAAAGTGCGCTAACATACAGTCGGAGCCGACAGACCTGCCTAGTAGGCTAGCAATTCGTGAGTTGCAATTCATGATATGTGACGGCGGAGAGAACAGAAGCTCCAAAGCGCCCAAGCCTTGGAATCCAACCTCCCTCCAAACAACCACGGTGGATGTAATACCTGAACAGAACAGGGGGAATCGATGAGGCGGCAAGTACAGAAGAAACATTCAACCGGGAGCCAACGAAAGTTCCGTGTCAAGAACTCGCGATCTAGTTGCATGCTTCGGTCGGTGGAAGAGGGGGGATGATGACTGGATGAAGTCAAACGGGGCTGCTGTACACGCGCCACCAGTAGCTGCGAGTGCGCTGGCAGCCATTTGAACAAGTGAACGCAGCAATTTGCTTACCGGGAATATGCAGCCACAAGTTATCGCCTTGGACCAATGTGCACATCGTCTCGGATTACATCACCTCGAGCAGTCGAATCGAAGGCATCTAAGCCCCCTCACCTGCCGTGAGCTTCATGCTCAGTCATAAGATGAGATGTGCGGGTAAGTAGGGATGTTACGCAAAATCAGCTGGATGACACGCGCAGGTTGCTGTGACTGCCGGTCCCCAAGTGAAGTAACCGCAGCTGCAGCTCCCCGTTCACCTACCTTAGTCAGTGTGCCGTATATTGTAAACGCTGGAAGGTAGTGCGAGTGCGCGGCCCAGGGCATAGTGGCTGCTGAACTTAAGCGCTGTAGGAGTCAGCTAGCATGAGACGATATGCAGCCCGCACGTCTCTGCGTATCTCAGGGCGATGGACCTACCTGCTGGCAAGAGGCTGCAGTTTAAGAGAGGTAGAGGGACGCCACAAGCCCGCATCTGCCTGGATGGCGACCGTGCTGTCGTGCAGTATGTAGGTGCTGCGTGAGCGTAGCGATGGAACATCGAGTCGTTTATCGTGATGCATGATGCCCATCGTGGGTTGGCTCACCTTGTTAACCAACTTGCAAGACTCAACGAGGGTTCTTGAGCATTGGCATCGAATTGCCAACCAAGGTCTTGCGGGCCATGGAAACCCCAGGATGCTAGAGAACGACGAGGCCAACTCGGCCTCGACTGCCATCCAGCGGTGCTGTGAGGGGTTGGGCAAACTTGACGTCTGCAAGCAGACACACAATTCAGTTCGCAACGTGTAGCATAAGCTTGGCATGACAGGCCACGACATGCTCTGCCGTGACCACTGTGTGGTCACGGCATGGCCAAAATAGATCGGATACGCGATTTGACAAGTTGTCGACTGACTGAAAGGTCAGCCAAGGCAGCTTCTGGCCAAAGCAGGAGGCCGGCTAGGGATCGCGGAGTGTCAAGCATGGGAGACAGAATTGTTTTCGTCCACATGTTGGCAACCGCATACCTAAGCTTGGAAGTGATACACAGCTGCGAGTGGATGACGGCGATGGCTCTGATCAACAGCGCAGACCCGGGTTGCAACTTGTCAGTATCTGTACGAACAGGCAACTGATACAAATTCTCCTTAACAGCAGTTGCAGACGCCGTCGAATTGTTGACTGACTGGGTACGTTGAACTTCGGCTGTAAGGACGTTATTTGTCGCCTACCTATGTCCGGCAATACTGATTGACATAGGCAGTGTAAGGAGTAATAACGAGATGACACTGGGTGGCCCAGAATGGCGGGCGTGTCTTGATTAACAGCATGGTGAGTCAGTGATGATGGACGGGGACCCGTCGTTTCCAATCCAGGGACGAAGGGAGGGTTGGGCTCCGAGGCAGATTGCCAGAGATGGGAACTTGTTGCAACTTGGTTGCCATTTAAAAGTCTGTGGCGTGCCTGGGTTGACACTGGAGCAAACAGGAAGCAGTCAGGGACAAATGCAATTCAAGACTTCGACCGGGGACCGAACTGCAGGTACGTGGAAAGCTTTCTGAGGCGCGGAAGTGAGAAGTCGGCAACGTTCCCTTAGGTGTCGTTGTTGACGGTAACCTTAGGCGGCTGACAGCGGACTTTTTGATCGGTAATCCAGTTCCAGTTGCCGTTTGTGACAACAAGGATCCCATGCGCAGTTAGGGGTCAGAAACTAGGGTTAAACGAGCGTGTCGATTATAGTTATACGAGCGAAGCTATTCTTATCTCTAACTATAGTACGCCTCGTGCTCCTATTATATATTCTTATATACTATTAAGCCCTCATGTTATATATTATACCACTTACCTATATATAGTTTAATATTATACTATATATAGCCTACTTACTATAATATAGCGCTACTTATAGTTATAATACTTTAAATATATCATAAGTAATAATAGTTCTTTTACAAAGTTATTATATATCTCTACTACTATATAGAGGGGCTTTATATAAATTAAGTTATTCCTAAGAGTAGCTCTATATACTAGAAGCGCTATTTATACTTATATAGACTATATAATCTAATTGATAGATTCCTTTAAGTAATAATCCTTAAGGAACTTTATTTAAAAGTCCTTAAAGTAGTCTATACCTATCTTAAGTATAGTAATAAGTATTCTTAGTATTAGTAGAGCGTCTATTATTATAATATCTAACTAGCTTAATTCCTTTTGCACTCTGAAGTATAAGTAGATTAGGCTTATTAAGGTACTTGTTACTAGCAGAGTATTTCCAAAATACAAAATACAAAAATAGAAATATATATCTTTATATTTTGAAATATTAGGGGTCTAATATATTATATATATTTGTATTTGTATTATAGAAGTTTCTAATATATTACAAACATAATTATATGTATTTGTATTTATATTCTTGTATTATGATACATTAAATTTAAATATACATATTACTAATATATAACATATATATAGATTAAGCTAGATTTAAAATTATATAGATTTTGTCATTAGCTTGCTACGTATATTCCTAAAAGAGAAATAGATTTCTAAAGATTATTCATCTTGTGATTCTACTTAATAGAATTATATAGAATCAATAATATATATTATAGTATTACTATATAGGTTTATATTACATTCTATACATTCTAATATATAAAATAAAGGTTTCTAATATATTACTAATATAAGTGTATATTAATAGAAATATAATTATATAGTAAATCAAGTTTAGATATATTAGGTAATAATATAAAACCTATATATAGCCTTACTTAGATCTATTAATCTATATACTCATATAGTTAGCTTACTCTATATAGTATTAGGTTAGATTAAATTTCTAAAAGTACCATCTTAATATATATATATATATATATATATAGAAATATTTAATATTATAGTATTATGATCTTAATTTCTAGCTATCTTATATTATATATAATACTCTAGTCTTTTTATGTCTTATATACTATTGGATACTTATATATAACTATATATATTTTATAAAGTCTTTCTTACTACTTTAAGTTTCGTATATGCTATATATATAGTATAGAATAGCTTATAAGTAAATAAGTAATAGCTTTATATATATATATATATTAGGTAGATAAAGTTTATTACTCGGTGATATGTATAATAGTCATTATATATTATATATTATATTTTAGAAACTAAATTATAGCTTTCTAGTATAAGTATCATTAAATAACATAAATAGCTTAATATGATATAATATCTTTTATATTATACTATGAATAGACAACTACTAGTGTATTATATATAGTTATAATATATACTATATTTTTAATATACATACTATATAATTAAGATATATAATAAATTATTATGATAATAAAGAGTAAAAAGTACTAAGAGATAGTATTAGGTTAAAGTTAACTTCTAATCGTTAAGTAAATATTAGTATTTATAAGTAGTATATTGTATATATAAACATATTAAGTTAATATATAATTATATACACTATAGATCTTATCAAACTAAGTAGTAACTAAAAATATTAAATAGATAATATTATCTATATTATCTTTCTCTTCTTTATTATTATCTTCTATACTTATAGTTAAGACTAGCTTAGTATTAAATACTAATAAAAAATTAAAAAGATCTATAACTAATATTATAGGAATTTCCGCCTACCTACCTAGTAGGTAGGACTCCTACTCGCCTAGTAAGCTAGATTTATGTTCGGATCCGTGGCCTAGGTCGGAATAACTAGGACCTAGCGTGTAGTTATATAACCCCTCACGTAGCCTATCTTATTAGCTTCCTATATTCTTCCTACCTCGCTAGCTAGCTTCTAATATTAACTTTATTATATTAATTTAATTATTCTAATACTATATAAACCTCCCCCCCTCTCTTTTTAATATTAGTATTATAAAACTGACACGAATTAGTAGTTAACTTTACTCATATTATAACTATAGATTAATAAGGATAAATAAACTAAAGAGATAGTATTTATTACTTAATAATCCTAAGCCTCCTGTTATATATAACTATTATACGAATAGAGATTTTAGGTTTAATTACTAATAGTCTAGCTTCTACTTCTAACCTAAGACCTCTAAGGTTACTATTAAATGTTATAAGTAAAGCTTTAGATCCCTTATTATTAATAATAACTATAGCTTATCCTATTATAACCTTAATACTAATAATTGATAGTTTATAATCTTTTATTATACTTATAAAGTTATTATTTTCCCCTTAGTTTTACTCTCTTTTAATACTTTCTACTATTCTTATAGTTACTATAAATACTATACTCTATACTTAATAACTTTATTACCTTCTATTAATTTTATAATTATTTAGAGCTTTCTACTAACCTCCCCTCTTTCTACTTTATATTAACTACTTACCTTATTCACTTTATCTACTATAAGTCTTTTTAGTAAATTTAATATATTTAGTATTATTTAGTACCTCCTAATATTAACATTAACCTATTACTTCTCCCTCTTTTTACTCCCTCTTTAATACTTAAATTTATTATCTTTAATCTTCTATTTATATTAATAATAATAATAACGTAAGATAATACTAATAAGCCCTAACTACTTACTATAACTGTAGTATTAACACGGGATTTATCTAATTATAAGTTATTAATAGCTTTAAGTTCTATAATCTTTAAATATAATAAGACCTAACTACTTATATAAGATAGTCTTAGGAGGATTATAGCTTTAACGTTCATAGTAACTACTAAAGTAGGTTTATTTATAGTTACTAAAGTCGACCTTCTAACTATAAGCTACCTCCTCTCCCCTCCTCCCCGCTCTACCTCCTACCTCCTCTACCTAAATAACCCCTCCCCTACTTTCCTCCTCCTCATAACTTTATTACTTATAACTTTTTAACTTTACTCTCTCTACTATATTACTCCTTTACTCTTATTTATACCCTACCTATAATAATTATATTTATTATATCTAACTTATAAAAAGTATTAAAAAGCTTTTTTAGTATTAATTACTCTATTAATAGTAAAGATCTAAAGGATCTATGTTAATTAGCTTATACTAGCGGTACCTACTTTTCTAAAGTAAAAAGATACATACTAAGTTATTAGTAAAGATTATTTATATTAGTTAATTATATAGTTTTAACCCCTAATACTTCCCTCTTATTTCTTCTTAATTTTACCTCCTCTTAATTTAATACTTTAAAATCTATTCTAGATAATAAGTATTTAATAATCCCCTTATCAGGGTATCCCCCCCTTAGGGTTAATAAGATCTAATAAGGGAAGTAAATAAGTATTTTAAACCATCCCCTCTAAGTACTTACTTTATTAAGCAGGTTCTCTCTCAAGAGAAGCCCTCTAGGTAATTTGTCTCTAACAAGGTCCCCTCCTTAGGGAAGTAAGTAATATAAGAGTATAATGTAAGGGAAGAAACTAGATTATTAATAAGAAGAAGCTTAAGTAATAATATCTATAAGTTATTTAATATATTAATTAACTACCTAAGGCTATAGCTCAGGGATAATACTTATAATTAAGATATGAATATTAGCTAAATTATCTTATATCGCTTCTAAATATAGCTCTATTTCTTCTTTCTAATAGCTAATAAGATTAATACCTAAGTCTCTCCAAACCCTTCTCCTTCCTCTTTACCTTAAATATTAATTAGTAATCCTAATCCCTAATAAGGTTAAGTCTATTCTTAATTATAATATATATAGCTAGGTTAGGACGTTTAACGCTAAAGCAACTAATTTAGCTAAGATCGCTAGCTATATTACCTAGTTCGTAGGTATAATTCGCAAAATACTACATCGGCATTTTAACTTATGTCCTCTACTAGTTAAGGAAAATAATATAGAAACCCTATATGTTCCTACTTATAAGTAAACTCTCTAAGTATTATAAAGTTAGATGCGCGCTATACTAGGGTTAATTATATTAAAGCTAAATAGGCTATTAAAGCTCTTATAGTAACGCCTTTACTAAACCTTCTAATAAGGTAAATACTATTATATAAAAGATAACTCCTTAACTTAAAAGATTAACCTTTAGTAAAGTAAATACTACTATATAAGAGATAACTCCTTAACTAAAGAGGTCTTTCCTAAGAGGTTCTTATAGCTAGAAGTATAAGAAGCTCTATAATTAGAGCTTTATATTTCTCCCTCTTCTTTATCTAACTTATAATAAACCCTAAATAATATTAGTATTGAGCCCTATGTATAAGAACGCTAAGCTTATATAAAGTATACTCTTCAAAATAAAGAATATATAAGGGATTAGTAGAGAGTTTAATATTAATATAATTAATAAAACCTACTCCTTTATTAAATACTCTATTATATATAGAGAATATTATTAATATAGCCCTTAAGAGGGCTCTCCTTAATACACTTATAGGGGAAACTTATATTTATATTATAGCTAAGTAAGTAGACTTAATAAGAGAAGTTTAATAGGTTAGAATATACCCTATAGAGTAGCTCTTCTTTAAGTAAGTCATCTATACTACTAAAGTAGAGGTAGCCTAAGCCTATTAGGGGAATATTGATAAGTATAGCTTATACTAACTGCTTTAGTATAGAGAGAGAGTTACTAATAATAGTATAGCTATCAAGGCGTTAGCTAACCTAATTAAATAAGAGAACTCCTAGCGGACGAAGTAGTAATAGAGGTAGTATTAGTAGTATAGGTAGTATATAAGAGGATAGGTTAATAGTTTAGTAGTCTATTTAATAATTGAAAGCTATATTATATTAAAGTATAAAGTTCAAGATTAAAAGGCTATAGGTATAAATACGTACGGCTATAGTTAGGAGAGATAGTTAGTAACTTAGGAGGTTATTAGGTTATAATCACGTAGCTAAAGGCTATATATATTATCAGGGGGCGCGGAGTTAAAAGGTCCGTTGCACCTAAGTAGGTAAAATCACGGTATAGTAGCTAGAGTCTAATATATAGGTATAGATTACCTAGAAACCTTTATTACTACCTATAGGCCGAAAGGTTCTAGACTTTTATTATATTATAGTATATATAATAACTAGGATATATAGCGGTATAGCGTCTCTAATACTTTATATCTATACAAGTAGATAAAGAGATATATATAAGGCTGCCTACTGGTTTTATTCATAATACAAAGAATAAACTAGAATTTAATATAGATTCCCCTATAAATAACAATAATAACAACTATATTTTAAAGCTTAAAAAGGACTTATATAGCTTAAAGTAAAGCCTTTAGTTATAGTATAAACACCTATAGCCATTTTTAACTAATATAGGCTTCAGGGTTTTACCTTATAATATAGCTCTATTTATATTAAATAATAACAATAATAAAGCTATTATAGCGTATCATGTAAACGATATGCTTATAGGTACGCCTAATATTACTATACCTAAATATATATACAACTCTTTATTCAAGAGTATAAAGATAAAACCTATAGGGGTACCTAGTATATATCTATGTTATAAAATAAGGATAGACTATTAAAATAAGGCTTCATATATATATCAAAGCTAATATAGTAAAAGAATACTTAGTACGTATAATAGAAAGCATTTATCTCTAGCTAAAAAACCTATAGATAATAATATAAAGCTATCTAAAAATGAAAATATAGTAAAGCTAGAAGATATAACTATATATTAATAGTAAATAGGGGCTCTACTTCAGTTAGCCTTAAAAACTAGGCTTAATATAGCCCTAGCTACTATACATTATATTAGATATATAAGTAATCCTTCTAGAGAGCACTTTATAGCTCTAGCTAAACTATAGGGTTATCTTAGCCTCTAGCTACTATATAGTGATTTTACCTACTTAAGTATAATAGACCTTCTAACTCCGTGCCTCCTAACTATATATACATAGCCTTCGGTCACGTCATCTTACTAACTACCTCTCTGAACTATAGCTATACTTATATATACCTATTAGTCACGCTAGATAGCCTTATAATCTTTAACTTTATATTAATAATAACGTGGTTTTTAATTATTTAAACTACGAAACTATCGACGTATCCTCTTTCGTACTACCCGCGCTACTATTAAATACTACCTCTATTACCGCTTTATCTACTAGCTATACTATTATTAGTAACGCTCTCTCCATATTAAAGTAGGTAGTATAAGCTATACTTACTAACCCCTAATAAGCCTAGTCTACCTCTACCTTAATAGTATAGATAACCTACTTAAAGCAAGGCTACTCTATAGGGTATATAATAACCTATTAAACTTCTACTATTAAGTTTACTTCTTTAGCTATAATATAGTAGAGCGTTATAGGGTCCCTTATAGAGGTATTAAGATAAGCCCTCTTAAGGGCTATATTAATAATACGCTCTCTATATATAGTAGAGTAGTTAACAAAGGAGCGGGTTTTATTAGTTATATTAAGATTAAACTCTCTAGTAATTCCTTATATATTTTTTTTATTAAAGGGTATACCTTATTTAGGGTTAGTATAGCTATATATAGGGTCTAGTACTAATATAGTTAAGGATTTACTAAAGTTTTTAGGGATAAGAAGGAGGAAGGGGGAGAGATATAAGGCCCTACTTATCGTAGAGCTTCTTATACTTATACCTATAAGAACCTCTTAGGAAAGACGTCTTTAGTTAAGGAGTTATCTTATATAGTAGCTTTTATAGCACCTTATTAGAAGGTTTAGTAAGGGCGTTACTAGACGAGCCTTAGTAGCCCGTTTAGCTCTAATATAATTAGCCCTAGTGTAGCGCGCGTCCGACTCTATATAAGGGTTTACTTATAAGTAGTAGGAATATGTAGGGTTCCTATATTATTTTCCTTAACCTATAGAGGGTATAAGTAAAAATACCTATATAGTATTTCCCGAATTATACCTATAAACTAGGTGAATTTATTATAGCCTATTTATAAAGGGGCTATAGCCTAACTCCGAACTTAGTAGCCTTATCTTAATAAACATTCTAATTTAGGATTCTATCATAACTATAATAATAATTAGCTATATAATAATGAAAGTATTACTACTTTCTCAAACACTAACTAGGCTAGAGACCTAAATAATAGAAAATCTATAACTAGCTATATATTTACTTTTATATTATATGATATAATAAGCTAGAATATTATGAAGTAAATGAAACTCACTTTAAGTAGCTATAAAGCTAAATATATAGCTCTTACTAAGTCTATTAAAGAAGCTATATCCTTATATAATAGTTATAACTATATATTTAGAATTCTAGAGAATAAGGACTTAGAAAAGCCAAAGATACTAATAGATAATAAGGCTGCTTAAAAGCTAGCTTAAAATTAAGAGTTCTATATAAAGGTTAAGTATATTAATATAAATATTATCTTATGAGAGATAATCTTATAGCTAAAAAAGTGTTCCTATATTATAATAATACTAAAGATAATATAGCAAATATACTAACTAAACCGCTATCCAAAGTAATTCTTTACTTAATAAAACATACTTATAATATATCTGAAAAAGGCTTTTAATAGGCTATATTAACCTTGGAGATAAATATAATAAGTATATAAAAGACTCTATTATTAAAAGACTTACTAAACTGCTATATTAATAACTCAGTAATTCTAGGTTTCTCTTAATAATAATAATCCCTGATTTTAGCCTACAAGGATTTTCCCAGTATAGATACCTTTATACTTATAATGTAACTATAATTAAGAATAATCAAACTGGCGTTTTCCCTATATAGTTTTGTCAGTATACTGACCCCTGAATATGTAAAATTGTATCTCTTAAGAAGTAAGCTATATATATAGATATATACCTTAAGGAGGGGTATAAAACATTATATTATATTTTATCATAAGAACATAAGAGCTATGTAATAGAGATTAACTACGTAATATAGTATATTCAAGGACTATTAGTACTATTTATACTATATAAAGAAACCTCTAGAAAACTATAGAATATAATAGAATTTAGTAGTTAAAATAAACTCAAACCTTATATAGGTTAAGGTTATACTTTTACCTAATACAAAACTATATATAGAAATAGATACGGTACTTTAACAAGTAGCCTATATAACGATAGAAGGCTCTAGAAACCAAGGCTTGAGTATAAATAAGTAGCTTATCCCTCAAGAATACTCTCTCTTACTTAAAGGTTAGAGACTTTAATACTAAGTTATTTATGCCTATTATTTCCCCTTCGAGCTATCAAATATATAAACTTGGATTATATAACCTAAGACTACCTATACTAAGTATAGCTCCAGGCTAGTATTCAGAAATATAAGATTAATATACTAACTATATAATACCTTAGGTTTATTATTACTACTAATGGAATTAACTTAAACCCTAACAAGGTCTCTATAGTAAAGAACTAATAGGTACTAATTATTATTTATAGTATTTAGTCCTTCTTAAGGCTCTATAACCTTTACTACTAATTTATTATAAATTATAGAAAATTCGCCTATTTACTTATTAACCCTATAGCTAAAAGCGCGAAGTTTAGCTTTAGTAATAGCTATATAGTAGTATCTCTAAAACTAAAGAAGGCCCCAATAACTAGCTCTATTCTTTAGTATTAGAGACCTAAGCTACTAACCTAAGTTAAATAAATACCTCTAAGTTAATTTGTACTACTACCCTACTCTAATAATAAACTAATAATAGTTTTTAATATCTAGTAGCCTGTTTCCTAAGAAGATATATTATGGTTCAAATTAAAAAACTTTATCGATAACTATAGAATAGAAATATTTATTTAAGCTTTAAACGGATAATATATAGAACTCTCTATAATTACCTAGCGTTTTAAGGTTATTACTAACTACTAATTACTACTCTACTTTATACCTAAATAGCTTCTAAATATTCAATAGGCCTATTAGGTATTTTAGTTAGGTTAACCTTTATATCTAGCACTACTCCAAGGATAAGAATATACTAGCCAATACCTAGCCTCTAGCTGCTACAAAGTAGTTTTACCTACTTGAGTGCAATAGACCTTGTAACTCCGCACCTCTTAATGATATATGGCCTTTAGTCAGGTGATTATAACTTTCCTAACTATAGCTATACTTATATATACTTATAGCCTCACGATCTTTAACTTTATATTAATAATAACGTGGTTTTTAATCATTTAATAAATTATAAAACTATTAACTTATCCTCTCGCATTCTACCCGCGCTATTATTAAATACTACCTCTATTACTACTTTATCCGCTAGCTATGCTATTATTAGTAACGCTCTCTCTATATTAAAGCAGTTAGCATAAGCTATACTTACTAACCCCTAATAGGCTACCTCTGCCTTAATAGTACGGAGGACCTGCTCGAAGAAGGGCTACTCTATAGGGTATATAATAACCTATTAAACTTCTACTACTAAGTTTATTTATTTAGTTGTAATATAGTAGCGCGTTGTAGAGTCCCCTCTAGTGGTATTAAGGTAAGCCCTCTTAAGGGCTATATTAATAATACGCTCTCTATATATAATAGAGTAGTTAATAAAGGAGCGGGTTTTATTAATTATATTAATACTAAACTCTCTAGCAATCCCCTATATATTATTTATACTAAAGGGTATACCTCGCTTAGGCTTAGCGTATTCATATATACGTCTAGTATTAATATAGTTAAGGGATAAGGATAAGGAAGAGGGAGAGGTATAAGGCCCTGCTTATAATAGAGCTTCTTATACTTCTAGCTATAAGAACCTCTTATAAAATACCTAGGAGTTATCTATAGTTAAGGAGTTATCTCTCATATAGTAGCGTTCACCATGCTAGAAGGTAGGTTAAGGAGTTATCTCGTGTAATAGCTTTGCTATAAGAGCCTTAGTAGCCCGTTTAGATCTAATATAATTAGCCCTAGTATAGCGCATATCTAACTTTATATAGTAATATTTAGAGGCTTTACTTTCGAGTAGGAATATATAGGGTTCATATATTATTTTTTTAACCAGTAGAGATTATAAATTAAAGTACCTATCTAGTATTTCCCAAATTATACCTACGAACTAGGTGAATTTATTATAGTCTTTTTTAAAGAGACTGCGGCGTAGCTCCGAGCCTAACTAGCTAATACCCTCTTATTGAAAACTAAAGACCTTTAAATATAAGAAACTATTTATAAATTAGATTATATTTAAGTGCGCTTACTATCTATATTAAGTTTATGGTTATACTATAGCCCCCTTGCAAAAGGAATATAATAGATTTACCTAGTTTATAAGTATAGTCTAAGAAATACTATAAGGGACTGGACACCCAGGCCAGAGAAGCCAGAGACAACTCAGCTAGCGCAGGCTAAAAGGATAGAGAGGCCTATAGGTCTAGGGTATAGAACCCTCTATAGCAAGGACTTAGCAAGTACTTACTAAAAGCTAGAAAAAAAGGATCTTAGAGAAAGAAAGCAAAAGTAGTATAGTAATACTAGACCTACCTTTTAGGTACTTCTACTATTAGTTTAACCTAATTATAGCCCTTAGCCCCTAAATACCTTTATAATTCTTTTGCTTCTACCCTACTTTAGGAAGGTTAATAATAATAATAGTACTATATACCTAAGCAAAGCCTATTAATTAGGCTAAAGAACCTATACTTAATATTTATTAAGTATAGAGTAAAGTAGCCTATATAAACCTATATAAGGAAGATAACCCTAGTAAATAATTAGAGGATAATATAAGCTAATAAGAGGAAGCGAGGAGTTATGCTTTAAGCGAGGCTAAGGGCCCTAAAGAGGATAGGCTGCTTATACTAAGCGCTTGCTACTTAGATAATAAGCATATATAGGAAAACGGGGAATATAAGACCCCTTCCTATAGACTAGATAGGCTATAGGGCTAGATATCTATAGCTATAGCTAATAGGCCAGCCTAGGCTAGAGGGCTAGATAAAGTAACTAGCTAAGTGCTAGTATAATAGATTATAACTATAATAACTAACTAATATAAGCTAATTACTACTAGATTAAGTAACTAAGCTCCTGCTAAGCGATTGCTTAAGGTTTATAAAAAACCCCTAAATTATAATATAGCGCGCCTCACTAGCGAATCTACTAGTATAATAAGAGAAGATTAGCTTATTATAGTTAAAGAGGCTTATAAGCACTACCCTAGCTGCTCTAATAGCTAGTATATCTAGTAAGCCTTGAGTATAATAGAGCACGCCCTATAAATAGAAAAGTAGAATTATTAGCAAATACTTATAAATATATTAGGGAATTAGGTTAACCCTAAATAGGAAGACCTTAGAATCCTTATAAGAGGGTAGTATATTACGCCTAAGCTCTAAGAATAGAACTACTATAATACCTTGAGATAGTACTATTAGAAGGATAATAAGAAACTAATTATATATTAAGCTTAATAAGAGTCTATTAACTAAGCACTTAGCAAGCTAAATATAGGTAATACAAAGGCGCACGCCTTCTTCTCGGGCCTTATTAGGGCTCTAAAGGATAAACTCTTTAAGCAGGATATTAACTATACTAATATATATATTATTACGATATATATATAGAGATTATGGGATATTATAAAATGGAGATATATAGGAAGGTCTGCTAGCTATTCTAACTTATATAAATAACTATACTTAGGCTCTCTAGACTACCCTTATAAGAGTAGCTTATTACCCCCTAGGTTAATAGACCTAAGGGACTGCTACCTAGAGACTTTATCGTGGAATAAGCGCTTAGCAAACGCCTGCGCAATACCTAGCTCTAGTAGTATACCCTCTAACTCCTAGGGACCCTAATACTATAACTATAAGAAATATAGCTATATCTCCCCTAACTATATTAAAAACTATATATAGCTAATAGTTAGTAACTAGAACCTAAACCTAAGATAGGGTAGGATAAGTATAATTATAATACCTAGTATAATACTAAAGACTTAGGAAACGAGTAGGTATAGAAGCAACCCCAAGGGGTATTATACTAGAAATTACCTTAGTTCTAATAGGATAGAATATTAAGGGATAGGTATTAGCGCTCTAAGTATCTAGCGAAGTTAAACTAGAGGTTAATATAGATACCTATATAGTAGTAGATATTATATAAGAAGATCTTATTAAGAGACTCTAACTAAAGGAGGCTACTACTATTATAGCCCCTGAATTAGTAGATTTCTAAGGAAGGCCTATGCCTATAGGAAAGGTCTATTAGCTTATATTCTTCCTTATAAATAGCTAGGGTTACCTGCGGAAGATTTGCTAGGCCTTTATTATAAGCCCTCATCCTAAAAAAGTAGGAGATATCCTTCTATCTAATAACTTAATAGGATAGGAAGATATCTATATAAATACCTATATATATACTTGGTTATATAAACCCCTCTTACTCGCTAAGCTAGAAGTAATCGCCTAAGAAATTATAGAGAATAGCTAATAAGATTATCTTATATATATAAGGGACTGGATACCCGGACCGGAGAAACCGGAGACGCTTCAGCTAATATAGGCCGAAGGGATAGAGGGGCCTATAGGTCTAGGGTATAGAACCCTTATAGCAAAGACCTAGCGAATACTTACTAAAGGCTAGAACTAAAGGATCTTAGCAGAAGCAAGCAAAAGTAGCATAATAATACTAATCCTACCTTTTAGGTGCTTCTACTATTAGTTTAACCTAACTATAGCTCTTAGCCCCCTCGATACCTTTATAATTCTTTTGCTTCTACCCTGCTTTAGTAAGGTTAGTAATAATAATAGTATTATATACCTAAGTAACGCCTACTAATTAGGCTGAAGAACCTACGCCTAATATTTACTAAGAGCGGAGCGAAATAACCTATATAAACCTATATAAAGAAGCTAACCCTAGCGAGCGATCAGAGGATAATATAAGCTAATAAGGGGAAGTAAGAAGCTATGCTTTAAGCGAGGCTAGGGGCCCCGAAGAGAACGGGCTACTTATGCTAAACGCTCGCTATATAGATAATAAGTATATATAGGAGAATAGGGAATATAAGACCCCCTCTTATAAACCGGACGGACTAATAGGCTAGACGTCCATAGCTATAGCTAATAGGCTAGCTTAAGCTAGAGGGCTAGATAAAGTAACTAGCTAAGTACTAATATAATAGATTATAACTATAATAGCTAACTAATAGGAGCTAATTACTACTACGTTAAGTAACCGAGCTCCTGCTAAGCGATCGCCTAAGGTTTATAAAAAACCCCCGAATTATAATATAGTGCGCCTTACTAGCGAATCTATTAGTATAATAAGGGAAGATTAGCGTATTATAGTTAAAGAGGCTTATAAGTACCGCCCTAGCTACTCTAATAGCTAGTATATCTAGTAAGCTTTAAGTATAATAGAGCATACCCTATAAATAGAATAGCAGAATTATTAGCAAATACTTATAGATAAGTCGGGGAACTAGATAGACCCTAAATAGGAAGACTTTAGAATTTTTATAAGAGGGCAGCATATCACGCCTAAGCTCTAAGAATAGAACTACTATAATACTTTAAGATAGTGCTATTAGAAGGATAATAAGAAACTAATTATATATTAAGCTCAATAGGAGTCTATTAACTAAGTACTTAGCGAGCTAAGCATTAGTAATATAAAGGCGTATGCCTTCTTTTAGGGCCTTATTAGGACCCTAAAGGATAAACTCTTTAAGCAGGATATTAACTATACTAATACGCATACTATCGCCCTATATATATAGAGATTATAGGAGATTACAGAAGGGAGACGCAGGGGAATATCTACTAGCTATTCTAAGTTATATAAGTAACTATACTCAGGCTCTCTAGACCGCCCTTATAAGAGCAGCTTATAACCCCCTAGGTTAATAGACTTAAGGGATTGCTACCTAGAGACCCTATCCCGGAATAACTACTTAGTAGATAGTTATATAACGCCTAGCGCTAGTAGTATATCTACTAACTCCTAGGGACCCTAATGCTATAACTATAAGAAATATAGCTATATCTCCCCTAACTATACTAAACCCCGTATATAGCTAATAGGTAGCAATTAGAACCTAAACCTAAGGCGGGGCGGGATAAGCGTAATTATAATACCTAGTATAACTAATACTAAAGACTCGGGAAATAAGTAGGTATAGATATAACCCCGAGGGGTACTACGCTAGAAATCACCTTAGTTTTAGTAGGATAGACTATTAAGGGATAGGTATTAGCGCTCTGAGTATCTAGCGAGGTTAAACTAGAGGTTAATATAGATACCTATATAGTAGTAGATATTATATAAGAAGACCTCGTTAAGAGGCTCTAACTAAAGGAGGCTACTAGTATTATAACTAATAAATTAATAGATTTCTAGGGAAGGCCTACGCCTATAAGCAAGATCTACTAGCTTATATTCTTCTTTATAGATAGTCGGGGTTACTTATAGAAGATTCGCTAGGCTTTTATTATAAGCCCTCGCTCTAAAGGAGCAGGAGATATCCTTCTATCTAATAACTTTATAGAATAGGAAGGTATCTATATAGATACCTATATATATACCTAGTTATATAAACCCCTCTTACTCGCTAAGCTAGAAGTAATTATCTAAGAGATTATAGAGAATAGCTAATAAGCTTATATTATATATCTAATAAGCGCTATAAGCCCTGAGGAGAAGGAAATAGAGTCCTTAAGCAAAGACTCGCTAAGTAATAAGCAGGAGAAGAAGATTCCTAGGGAATTTTAAGACTTTACTAATATTTTTAATAAAGAGAACGTAAAGAAAGTTCTAAGGCTAAAGGGAGTAATATATTATATCGAACTAAAACCTAGCAAGGAACCCCTATATAGACTAATATACCCTATATTAGCAGAGTAGGTATAAATACTCGCTAAATATATCCGGGATATAGAGGCGGCAGGCTATATATACTACTTAACTAGCTCTATGGGAGTATTAGTACTATTTATACCTAAGAAGGATAGAAGCCTATAACTATATATAGACTATAGGGGACTAAATGAAATTATAGTAAAGAACTATTATCCTCTGCTACTAATTAGCAAGCTTCTAGATAGACTTGCTAGAGCAAAGTTTATTTCGAAGATTAACTTAAGCGAAGTATACTACTAAATCGCAATTAATAAAGCAAATAGGTAGAAAATAGCGTTTAGAATGCGATATAGGTACTTCGAGTATACTATAATACTATTTAGGCTTATAAATACCCTAGTAACTTTTTAGGTATATATTTACTAAATACTCGCTAACCTTTTAGATACCTATTATATTATATACCTAGATAATATTCTAATCTACTTAGATATAAGGGAATAGTATACTAAGGATCTCTATATTATCCTATACTACCTAAGGGCTATTAAGCTATTTATAAAACTAAAGAAGTATAACTTCTATAAGATAGAAGTAGATTTTCTAGGGTTCTATATTACCTAAGATAGTATCGGGATAGACCTAGATAGAGTCTAAGTAGTTACTAAATAGCTAGTACTAAAGTCTTTTAGAGATATCTAAGTATTCCTTAGTTTCTATAACTTTTACTATAAGTTTATTATAAGATATTCTTATATTATAGCCCCTATAACTAGCGTGCTTAAGGGAAGCTAGAATAGCACGAAGTTAGGAGCTTTCGCCTAGATAGGGGAGATATAGATTATATTTAAGATACTTCGGAGAGTATTTACTAAAGCCCTAATACTAAGATACTATAACCTAATATTAGAAACTAGGGTTAAGACTAAAATATCTACTTAGGTAGCATCTAGTAAGCTTTTATAGAAGCATAGCATAGTTTAGCACCTAGTAGCCTTCTAGTTAAGGAAGCTTTTAGATATAGAGAGGCGCTAGGCTATAGGGCAATAGGAACTCCTTGCTATTATAAAAAGTTTAGATTACTAGGTATAATACTTATAAGGACTCCCTAAGAAATTTATAATACTTATAGACTATATAGCGCTAAAAGGAGTACTCGCTACGCCTACGCGGGATATTTATAAAAGACTTATGCAATAGGTTTACTACTTATTAGTATTTAACTTTGAAATCTAGCATAAGTTAGGGGTTATTAATCTAGTAGATAGACTATTATAACGCCCTAACTACGTAGTAGAAGATACTAAGGTGGATAACATACTTCCTACCCTTAGAAAGAAACTTAGGCTTATTAGCTAGCTTTTAGTAAATATTCGCTAGTATATTGCTAAGCTTGAAGGAACTATAGCAGTTATAAGAACTTATATCTAAGCTATCTAGCGAAGCATATAAGAACCTTGCTAGAGGGCTAGCTCTAAGGTTAAGGGATCCTCACCCTTAAGTTAGTACTACCCTACGATAGGTACTAATAAGCTACTATATATAAGTATATATATTAGCGCTATCACCCGTATAAAAGTATATGCAGGTATTACGCTAACTGCTCTATAAGAGAATAGTAATAAGCCAGAGGACTCAGGGGGAGCTAGGGTTATTATACCGGAATAGTATATCCTATATACTATAATAAGGGAGCTTATTTAGGATGAAATAGCTTATATACTATAACTAGGCGTAGATCTCGAATAGATAGTTAGAGGACTGCAGGCTAAAGACCCCTTCTATAGAGATATTATAGCTAAGGTCCGCTAGGATGCTAGGGAATACTAAGGATACTAAGTTAATAAGAATAATATCCTTTAGTTCAGAAGAAGACTTATTATCCTAGAAGAGGGATCCCTCGCTATAAAATCCTAAAAAACTACTATAACGCGCCTAGATTAGAGTATATAGGAGTAAATAAGATAGCTAAGCTAATCTTGCGAAAGTTTTATTAGCTGCATTTAATAGAGGATATATAGCGATATATCACTAAGTGCCCGCGCTACTAAGGGGCGCGCGTACTATAGCATAAGCTATATAGGCTACTATAAATACTAGAACTACTAGCATACCTATTCTAATAGATTTCTTTAGATTTCTTAACTAGCTTATTAGAAAGTTACTAAGATAATAGAGTTACTTATAATACGATCCTAATAATTATATATTAGATAACTAAAGTAGTACGGTTCTTAGTAATAACTAAGCGACTAGACGCTACAGGTTTAGCGAGGATCCTATATTAAGAGATCGAGTGCTAATATAGCATACTAGAGGTTATTATTAGTAACTGAGATAAACTAATTACTAGCTAGTTCTAGCGAGACTAGACTAAGGCCTGAGATATAGGAGGGCATATCTCTACTATATAGCATCTATAAATAGATAGTTAGACTAAAAGAATATACTAGACCCTAACTATATATCTTATAAAGTTTAGCGAAGGCTCGCGCGACTAATAGGTAATATAACTAGTTAAGTCTGAATTTTCATATAATAATAGCAAATATGCTACTATTAGTATATCCCTATTTGAGGCCCTTATAGGATACTACCCTCGAATAGTTAACTACTACTTGCTAAACGTGGAGATTAGGACCTAAGGGGTTAATAAAAGGCTTAAGAAGCTAATAGAGCTTTGCTAAAAAATAGCTAAGACCTAGCGATATATAACTAAGGTATAAGCTAAGAATACGAATACTAGAAGAAAAGCGTAATTATATTATATTAAAGATATTATAGGACTCTTAATAAAGAACTTCTATTTTATAAAAGGTTAGCAAAAGCTCGCCCTAAGATTTATTCCTATATTAGTTATAGAAGTTATAAGCTCTAATACCTATAGAGTATAACTCCTAGAGAAGTATAATAGAGTATATAATATCTTCTCTATTACTTTACCTAGGCTATAATATAGCTAAAAGCTTACTAAGGGGTATCTCCTAGACCTTAAAGAAGATCCTAAAGAATAGGAAGTTAAGGGTATTATATTATAGAGGGAAGTACTAATAAGCCCCCTATATTTAGTTAAATAGAAGGGCTAGCTAATAGAGTATAGTACCTAGGAGCCTAAAGAATACTTAGCAAACGCTTTATAAATCCTCGCTAAATTTAAGAAATAGTAGTATAAGTTATATTATAAGTAGGATAATAAGTAATATAGAGTAATAAGAAAAGTTAATAAACTATAAGATAGCTAAAACGCTAAAGAATACTTAGCGAATGCTTTGCGAATCCTCGCTAGATTTAAGAAATAGTAGTGCAAGTTATATTATAAGTAGGATAACGAGTAGTATAGATTAATAAGAAAGTTAATTAACTATAAGACGGCTAAAACGCTAAAGAGAAGACCCCCCCCTATAAAAGCAATATAAACCCTATAGGTATCTAACCTTATATCACTATAGAAGTCTACTGCACTCTCGCTGAAGTTCTACTAGCATTACTACTTATTATCATTATTATTACCCTCGTTATTATTATTATTATCCTCACTCTCCTCCTCAGAGCTATTACTAGTAGTATTACTATTACTACCCTAACTATCGCTCTCTATAGCTTTATTAGAGTTGCTATCCTCTGTAGCTAAGGACTTATCCTCCTCGCTATTATAAACCTAGTATTACTAAGATATTACTAAGGTATTACTAACCTTCTTCTAAGAATTTAGTCGAGGCGTAGAACTACTACTAATAACTTTAAAGATAGTAATAGGAGCTTAGTAGTAAGTATTATAAAGTATATAAGAACCTTAGACCTTTAAAGGCTCCTATAAAGGAAGTGCGGATATATAGGTATTACTCTTTAAAAGCTATATTATTAGGATATTAGCAAGCTTATTGAGAAAGGTAGCCTACTTAAAGATATAGGTCTTATTATATAAGTAAGTAGGGAGAGTATTATTAAGCTATATTATAATCTCCTTAACTAAAACCTTATCCTTAGCCTAGCGAGCTACCTATAAATATATATTAGACTAATAAAAGGGCGAGACTAACTATAAGGTAAAACCTACCTTAAGCGAAACCTATAGATATGCCTAGGTATATAAAGCTATACTCTCCTCGATACCTATAGCGAGGAGCTAGTTCTTATAGTTCTTAGAACTAGGCTTAAGATTAATAGGGTTTACTAACTAGTTATAGAAGCGTTAGAGAAGCTCCTGCCCCTGCTCTATAGCTATAAAGATATAGAAGATCTTATGCTATTAATACTAGCTAGTAGCGATTATATAGATATAATGCTTAACTTAGTTCTAATAGAAACGAGTAGTACTAATAAGATAAGTAGGAATCGAGAAATAGGAAAAGTTAGCCCGTACTTCTACTAAATAGTTATTAAACTCACCCTATAGCACTTAATACTGCAAACCTAGCATAACTCGTATATATAATCACTATCGCAGCGATAGGCGCAGACGACCTAGGTATTCTTAGGGAGCTATAGCGTGCAACTAACGCAGGGTTCGCTACTACCCGCCTAATTATACTAATAGTTACTACTACTAAGTTTAGCCTTAGTAGAGCTATACTTAGCGAGGAGTTAGCTAATAAGGCTCTCGGTGCTTATGATATTTAAGGAAGTATTAAAGGATAGGGAGGGTTTACGAAGTCTTAATAAAGGGCTTAGATAATATAAAAGTAGTTATTAAATAATATAGTATAATAAGGAGGGAAAAGAACTAACCTTAGGGCGGGAAAAAGCTATTATTTTATAGATAGCTAAAGAAACCTCGCTAAACTATTATAAAAGAAGATGCGACTTCGGATAGCAAAGAATAGTAGTTACTTATTATAGTAGGTACTACCTACTAGGAGATAGATATAGTAAATTAGTAGCGATAGTTATTATCTAACCTACTTAATAGCCTTATAACGCGCCCGTTTAGAAGGGGGATAATAGGATAAAAAACGAAGTTATTATAAGGGTATAGTATAAGAAGGTGCTCGCTAGATAAAGAGCGAATAGCAGGAGAACTAAAACGAAGCTACTATTAGGATAACCACCCTCTTTTAAAAGGAAATAATAGGATAAAAAACGAAGTTATTATAAGGGTATAATATAAGAAGGTGCTCGCTAGATAAAGGGCGAATAGTAGGAGAACTAAAACGAAGCTACTATTAGGATAACTACCCTCTTTTAAAAAGAAATAATAGAATAAAAAACGAAGTTATTATAAGGGCATAGTATAAGAAAGTACTTGCTAAATAAAGGGCGAATAGCAGGAGAATAAAAACGAAGTTACTATAAGGATAACTACCCTTATTTAAAAGGAAAAACGATAGGATCCCTTTAGAACAGCCCGGATAGAGAGCATAAAAGGGCCTAAAAGGAGAGGAACTATAAGGAACGGGACTATAGGCCTAGCTATTATATCTATAACTCCAAGGGCTCTACTATCTTTTAGCGAATATTTAGCAAATAGTCACTACGCTAGATAATAGTAGCAATAAGTAAAGGACCGGGGCCTACCCCGGATAGCTAAGAAGGATAATAATAGAAGGCCGACCTATAATACCCGATCTTATAGTAGGGACTACTATAATTAGAAGGGGGATAATTATAAGGGACTAGATACCTAGACCGGAGAAACTAGAGACGCTTCGGCTAATATAAGCTAAAGGGATAGAGGGGCCTATAGGTCTAGGGCATAGAACCCTTATAGCGAAGACCTAGTAAATACTCGCTAAAGGCTAGAAATAAAGGATCTTAGAGGAAGCAAGCAAAAGTAGCATAATAATACCGATCCTACCTTTTGGGTGCTTCTGCTATTAGTTTGACCTGACCGTGGCTCTTAGCCCCCTCGATACCTTTATAATATACCTAATAAGCCCCTTAGCCCCTAATAAGAAGGATATAGAGACCTTAGGTAAATACTCGCTAGATAAGGAGCAGGAGAAGAAGATTATTAGAGAACTTTAAGACTTTACTAATATTTTTAATAAGGAGAATATAAAGAAAGTTCTAAAGCTAAAGGGAGTAGTATACTATATTAAACTAAAACCTAGTAAGGAACCCCTATATAGACCTATATACCCTATATTAGCTGAGTAATTATAAACGCTCGCTAAGTATATTTAGGATATAGAGGTAGCAGGCTATATATACTGCTTAACTAGCTCTATAGGAGCACTAGTGCTATTTATCCCTAAGAAGGATAGAAGCCTATAACTATATATAGACTATAGAGGACTAAATAAAATTATAGTAAAAAACTATTATCCTCTGCTACTAATTAGTAAGCTTCTACATAGACTTACTAGAGTAAAGTTTATTTCTAAGATTTACTTGAGCGAGGTATATCACTAAATTGCAATTAATAAAGCAGATAGGTAGAAAATAGCGTTTAGAATGCGATATAAGTACTTTAAGTATACTATAATACTATTTAAGCTTATAAATACCCTAGTAACTTTTTAGGTATATATTTACTAAATACTCGCTAACTTTTTAGATACCTGCTATATTATATATCTAGATAATATTCTAATCTATATAGATATAAGGGAATAGTATACTAAGGACCTCTATACTATCCTATGCTACTTAAGGGCTACTAAGCTATTTCTAAAACTCAAGAAGTATAACTTCTATTAGATAGAAGTAGATTTTCTAGGGTTCTATATTACCTAAGATAGTATTAGGATAGATCTAGATAGGGTCTAAGCAGTTGCTAAATAGCTAGTACCAAAGTCCTTTAGAGTTATCTAAGTATTCTATAGCTTCTATAACTTTTATTATAAGTTTATTATACCATATTCCTATATTATAGCCCCTATGAATAGCATACTTCAGGGAAGCTAAAATAGCATGAAGTTAGGAGCCTTTACCTAGATAGGGGAGATATAGACTGCATTTAAGATACTTTAGAGAGTATTTGCTAAAGCCCTAATACTAAGATATTATAACCTAGCGCTAGAAACTAAGGTTAAGATTAATATATCTACTTAAGTAATATCTAGTATGCTCTTATAGAAATATAATATAGTTTAGTACCTAGTAGCCTTCTAGTTAAGGAAGCTCTTAGATATAGAAAGGCGCTAAGCTATAGGGCAATAAGAACTCCTTATTATTATAGAAAGTTTAGATTACTAAGCGTAGTATCTATAAGGACTCCCTAGGAAATTTATAATACTTATAGATATATAGCGCTAAAGGGAGTGCTTACTACGCCTACCCGGGATATTTATAGAAGACTTATATAATAGGTTTACTACTTATTAGTATTTAACTTAAATACTAGTATAGGTTAGGGGTTACTAATCTAGTAGATAGACTATTATAATACCCTAACTATATAGTACAAGATGCTAAGGTAGATAATATACTTCCTACCCTTATAAAGAAGCTTAGGCTTATTAGCTAGCTTTGAGCAGCAGATTGCTAATATATTGCTAAGCTTAAAGGGATTATAGCTATTATAAAAACGTATATCTAAGCTATCTAGTAAAGCATATAAGAACCTTGCTAGAGGGCTAGCTCTAAGGTTAAGGGATCCTCACCCTCAAGTTAGCACTACCTTATGAAGGGTATTAATAAGCTACTATATATAAGTATGCATATTAGCGCTATTACCAGCTCAGAAGCATGCGCAGGTGCTATGCTAATAGCTCCACGAGAGAATAGTAATATGCCAGAGGACTCAGGGGGAGCTAGGGTTACTATACTAGAATAGTATATCTTATATGCTATAATAAGGGAGTTTATTTAGGATGAAATAGCTTATATACTATAACTAGGCGTAGATCTTAAATAGATAGTTAGAAGATTATAAGCTAAAGACTACTTCTATAGAGATATTATAGCTAAGGTTTGCTAAGACGCTAGGAAATACTAAGGATACTAAGTTAATAAGAATAATATCTTTTAATTTAGAAGAAGGCTTATTATCCTAGAAGAGGGATCCCTCTATTATGAAATCTTAAAGACCTACTATAATATATCTAGATTAGTGTATATAGGGGTAAATAAGATAGCTAAACTAATCTTATAAAAATCTTATTAGCTATATTTAATAGAGAATATAGACAAATATTACTAAGTGCCCGCGCTACTAAGGGGCGCGTATACTACGGCATAAGCTATATAGGCTGCTATAAATACTAGAACTACTAGCATACCTATTCTAATAGATTTCCTTAGACTTCTTAACTAGCTTGCTAGAAAGTTGCTAAGATAATAGAGTTATTTATAACATAATCCTAGTATTATATACTAGATAACTAAAGTAGCACTATTCTTAGTAATAACTAAGTAACTAGATGCCGCGGGTTTAGCGAGAATCTAATATTAAGAGATTATATATTAATATAGTATACCTAAAGCTATTATTAGTAATTAAGATCAACTAATTACTAGTTAGTTCTAGTGAGACTAGACTAAGGCTTGAGAAATAAAAGGGCGCATCTCTATAGCATATTATCTATAGATAGATAGCTAGACTAAAGGAATATATTAAACTTTAACTATATATCTTACTAAGTTTAGTAAAAGCTCGCGCAACTAATAAGTAATATAATTAGTTAAAGCTAAGTTTTTATATAATAATAGCAAATATATAACAATTAGTATATCCCTATTCGAGGCCCTTATAGGATACTACCCTCAAATAGTTAACTACTACTTACTAAATATTAAGATTAGGACCTAAGGGGTTAATAAAAGACTTAACAAGCTTATAGAGGTTTGCTAAAGAATAGCTAAGAATTAGTAATATATAATAGAGGTATAAGCTAAGAATGCAAATACTGAAAGGAAAGTATAATTATATAATATTAGAGATATTATAGGACTCTTTATAAAGAACTTCTATTTTATAAAGGGTTAGCAAAAGCGTACCCTATAATTTATTCCTATACTAGTTATAGAAGTTATAAGCTCTAATACCTATAGAGTATAACTTCTAGAGAAGTATAATAGAGCATATAGTATCTTTTCTATTACTTTGCTTAAGCTATA
>JAOQIF010000795.1:0-40952 GCA_026260285.1 Colletotrichum sansevieriae | reverse complement strand
TAAGAAGCTAATAGAGGTTTGCTAAAGAATAGCTAAGACCTAGCGATATATAACTAAGGTATAAGCTAAGAATGCGAATACTAGAAGAAAAGCGTAATTATACTATATTAGAGATATTATAAGATTCTTAATAAAGAACTTCTATTTTGCGAAGAGTTAGCAAAAGCTCGCTCTAAGATTTATTCCTATGCTAGTTATAGAAGTTATAAGCTCTAACGCCTATAGAGTATAACTCCTAGAGAAGTATAGCAGAGCGTATAATATCTTCTCTATTACTCTACTTAAGCTATAATATAGCTAAAAGCTTATTAAGGGGTAGCTCCTAGACCTTAAAGAAGACCCTGAGGAATAGGAAGTTAAGGATATTATATTATAGAGGGAAGCGCTAATAAGCCCCCTATATTTAGTTAAATAGAAAGGCTAGCTAGTAGAGTATAATACCTAAGAGCCTGAAGAATACTTAGCGAATGCTTTATAAATCCTCGCTAGATTTAAGAAATAGTAGCATAAGTTATATTATAAGTAGGATAATAAGTAGTATAGAATAATAAGAAAAGTTAATTAACTATAAGATAGCTAAAACGCTAAGAGAAGACCCCCCCTATAAACGCAATATAAACCCTATAGGTATCTAACCTTATACTACTATAGAATTCTACTATATATTCGCTAAAGGTCTATTAGTACTACTACTTATTATTATTACTATTACCCTCTTTACTATTATTATCCTTATCGCTATTATTATTATCCTCGCTCTCTTCCTCTAAGCTATTACTAGTAGTATTGCTATTACTACTCTAACTATTACTCTCTATAGTATTATTAGAGTTACTATCCTCTATACCTAAAGACTTATCCTCCTCGCTATTATAAATCTAGTACTACTAAGCTATTGCTAAGTTATTACTAACCTTCTTATAAGAATTAGGTTAAAGCGCAAGGCTATTACTAATAACCTTAAAGATAGTAATAAGAGCTTAGTAATAAGTATTATAAAGTATATAAGAACCTTAAATCTTCGAGGGCTCCTATAAAAGAAGCGTAGATATATAGGTATTGCTCTTTAAAAGCTATGTTATTAGGATATTAATAAGCTTATTAAGAAAGGTAGCCTACTTAAAGATATAAGTCTTATTATATAAGTAAGTAGGGAGAGTATTATTAAGCTATATTATAATCTCCTTAACTAAAACCTTATCCTTAGCCTAGCAAGCTGCTTATAAATATATATTAGATTAATAAAAGGGTAAGACTAACTATAAGGTAAAACCTACCTTAAGCGAAACCTATAGATATACCTAGGTATATGAAGCTATACTCTCCTTAATACCTATAGCAAGGAATTAGTTCTTATAGTTCTTAGTACTAGGCTTAAGACTAGTAGGGTTTACTACCTAGTTATAGAGATATTAGAGGAGCTCTTACCCCTGCTCTATAGCTATAAAGATATAGAAGATCTCGCGCTATTAATACTAGCTAGTAGTAATTATATAGATATAACGCTTAATCTAGTTCTAATAGAAATAAGTAGTACTAATAAGATAAGCTAGAATCTAGAGATAAGAAAAGTTAGCTTATACCTTCCCTAAATAATTGCTAAACTCACCCTATAGTACTTAATATTATAAACCTAGTATAACTTATATATATAATTACTATTATACTAATAAGCATAGATAACCTAAGTATTCTTAGGGAGCTATAGCGTGCAGCTAATATAAGGTTCGCTACTACCCGCCTAGTTATACTTATAGTTGCTACTACTAAGCTTAGACTTAGTAGGGCTATACTTATTAAGGAGTTAGCTAATAAGGCTCTTAGCGCTTATAATAATTAAGGAAGTATTAAAAGATAGGAAGGATCCTATAAAGGGTCTATAAAGGCTTAATAAAGGGCTTAGATAATATAAAAGTAGTTATTAAATAATATAGTATAATAAGGAGGGAGAAGAACTAACCCTAAGGCGGGAAAAAGCTATGATTTTATAGATAGCTAAAGAGACCTTGCTAAACTATTACAAAAGTAGATACGACTTTAGATAGCAAAGAATAGTAATTATTTACTATAGCAGGTACTACTTACTAGGAGGCAGATATAGTAAATTAGTAATAGTAGTTACTATCTAACCTATTTAATAGCCTTATAACGCGCTTATTTAGAAGGGGGATAATAGGATAAAAAACGAAGTTATTATAAGGGTATAGTATAAGAAAGTGCTCGCTAGATAAAGGTAAATAGCAGGAGAATAAGAATAAAGTTACTATAAGGATAAATATCCTCTTTTAAAAGAAAATAATAGGATGCCTTTAGAATAGCCCTAGATAGAAAGTATAAAAAGGGGCCTAAAAGGAGAGGAACTATAAGGAATAGAACTATAAGCTTAGCTACTATATCTATAACTCCAAGGGCTCTACTATCTTTTAGTAAATATATAGCAAATAGTTACTACGCTAGATAATAGCGATAATAGTAAAGGACTAGGACCTAACCTGGATAACTAAGAGGCATTATAACAGAGGGCTAACCTATAATACCTAACCTTATAATAGGGATTACTATAATTAAAAGGGGGATAATTATAAGGGACTAGATACCTAAACTAGAGAAGCTAGAGATACCTTAGCTAGTATAGGCTAAAAGGATAGAGAGGCTTATAGGTCTAGGGCATAGAACCCTTATAGCGAAAACTTAATAAATACTTACTAAAGGCTAGAAAAGAAGGATCTTAGAAGAAGCAAGCAAAAGTAGCATAATAATACTAGTTCTACCTTTTGGGTGCTTCTATTATTAGTTTGACCTGACCGCGGCTCTTGGCCCCTCGATGCCTTTATAGGTTATTACTAATCTATAGGTATATATTAAAAATAAGTAGGGTAAGTATAAAGCTATTAGGGCTAGTAGTATTATTAATAGACTTAATTACTATTTAGAAGGCGAGAGGGGGCTTAATATAGGGGACTTCTTATTAAATAATAATATAAGTATAGTATAGGGGGCTATAATACCTCTCTATTTTAATAATTTAATAATAAGCTTTAATAGGGATAACTTTAATTATAATTATTATTAATTTAGTATTATTTTGAAAGGCTTCTATTATATAGTTTAATTAAGTATTTATAATAATATAATTAAGTAGTCTCTAATAGATATAAATCTAGTATAAGTAGAGGGTTTCCTAGGTAGTTTTTATAAAGAGATTAGAGAGGAAGTAAGTAGTATTTAAGCTAGTAGCTATATTAATAATATATAGGGTTACTTTAGCTTTGAAGTAGATAATATTATTAATAATTAAATAAATAGTTATTTTAGAGGGAGAATTTAAACCTCTAAGGGGCTCCTATATTTAATTAGTAATATTAGTAAACCTTAATTAAATACTTAATTATTACTATTTAAATAAGATAACTAGTATATTAAAAGAGGGTAGCTAATTTTAGGTAATAAAGGGGTAACTGTAAGGGGCTAGCCCGGGTTTGTTCAACTTAGGGGTGCCTCAATTATAGTAATCTAAGCTAAGGAAGGGAAGTTTTCTAGGAAGTTCCCTATGCAATAAAAAAGCGGATATAGGGCGAGTATTAAGCGAGAGCGGTTATTAAGGGCAGAATTCTTAGGGTCTATAGCACCGCCTAGATGCTAGTAGTAATATAGCCCGTAATATATACCCCCCCCCTCCTCCTAGCCCTAATATAAGTTATAGGTTTAAGCACGGGCTAAGGGCTAGTCTAGAGCGATATTAATCCGGGCTGCTAGCTGCTCTACGCCCTATAAGTAATAATTATAATAATATAATTTTTTACACCCCTAGTTTGCTTCCTCTTTTTTCTTCCTCCTATTAACCTATAGTAGTATAAGTTAACTAATTAATTATAACGTTATTTTAGCTAATAACTCGTCGTTTTAGTAGCATTTTTAGCGCGCTCTCGGTCTATATTAATATAAATTTATTATATCTAAACCCCTATTAATTACTAACTCGCATAGATCTAATTAATCTAATTTCCCTCGCTTCTATAATAGTACCCCGTATAAGTTACTACTTACTCTTTCCCTATAGTTTTATTATAATTAAGCCTATATAGCCCCTCCCTAACTCTAATAAGGAGATAGAGTCTCTTCCTCTTATTAAGGGCCCGCCCTCTAACTACTCTACCTCTACTAGCCTCTCTAACTACGAGGAGATTACTCCTAATAACTTCGATCTTATAGATAATCCCCTTTATACCCTAGCTAGCTAGGAGCTATATAAATACCTCGACTAACCCCTTCTTATATATCCTATCGCCTAGGAGCCCCTTATAGTATATTATCTTCTACTTATTTAGTATTCTTCTAATATTCTACTAGGATCCCTACTTATATTAGCTCGTCTTTAGTAATATCCCCTAGGATAAGACCTAGAGACTTCTTTACGAGGTCCCTTACCTAAAGTATATATCTATTATAGCTAAGGCTAAGAAGCATAGTAATATTATAGCTTATTATAATATTATTAAGCGAGGTATACTATCCTATTACCCTTTGATTATTATAAAGCTAACTAAGTTATAAGTAATATTATCTATTATATCTACTATTTTAATAAGGCTATTAAATCTACCTATATTAATATAGGTATCGCTTCCCTATTATTCCTTCTCTATAGAGCTAACGTTCTACTAGAGTAACTTTAGCATAGTTTGCTACTAGGAGGAGTCTACTTCTCTTAGCTAGGACTGCCTTACTTGCTATAGCTTTAATAAGAGGACCTCGGTAAGACTCCGCTATTCCTATATCTTAGGGTTATTACTAATAGTTATAGCTCCTTATATAGATCGAGGCTTATATAGAGCTCCTTTATACTACTTCTATCTAGAACTACGAGGTCTATGCCTATATTATTATAAAGCGCGCTACTAAGGCTATTATTAAATTAGATACCTCCTCTATACCCTCTGCTAGTTCTCTAGCTACTCCTATCCTTAATACCTCTATTATTATTATTACTTTGCTTTCCCTCCTAGTTAAGCCTAATAAGGTATAGCTATATTACTTTACCTAGGCTTACCTAGATATAGCTAAGGTCTTTTGCGAGGTTTATCTTATTCCTGCTTTTCTCCTATTCCTAATAGATTAATCTAACCCCTTTTCTTAGCTTATTAATATTATTATTATTACTTATAAAGAGCAGGAGGAGTAAGGGGTTATCTTCCTAGGTTTATAGTTCCTATTTGCCTACTATCCGCCCGCCTTCTACCCGCCTAGGGCTTACCTAGGTCTTATTTTACCTCCCTATAGCCTTATATTATAATAAAGTCTCCTATTTTCTACTTACTCCTCTAATTATAAATTACTTAGCTACTATCCCTCTATCCTACCCCTACTTATTAAATACTACCTAGCTTATAGTATAGCATACTAGGGGTTATTATTATTCTTATCTATTAGGCTATACTTTTCTTTATACTTATCTACCTCCTAGTTATTATAGAATAATTATAAGGGCTCCTAGGTAAGCTAACTATACCCTATCTATTTAATTAATAACTCGCAACGCCTACCCCTATCTATACGCTTCTAGTATATAGCTAGAATAGACTCGACTTCCTATTTATCCTCTCTATCTTTAAAAATCGGGAGTAGTTAGGGATTATTAACTTCTTAGCTTAGGAGGGGGTTATTTATAGCATAGCATAGCAGGCTAATATAAAATTAGTTATAGACCCTACCTAGAACGTTTAACTCGATTATAGTTAGTAAGATCACCCTAATTACTTTATACTTTAGGTATAGCTAATCTAACTTCTTATAGGGTCTCTCTATATAAAAGTTAGCTAGTAATAGCTAGACCTTATCACCTATTTTATAGCATTCTGCTAGTATCCTTTTACTATTTGCTAATTATTCTATAGTTTATTAGGCTATAGTAATAGCTACTTAAGCTAACTCTATAGTTAACTTTAGTTTACTAACGAACTTATTAATAGCTAACTCGCATAAGGTTAATAGCTCTAGCGCAGAATATATTCCTAATACTAGGTTAATATAATATCTATAGGTAAAGAAGAATAGGCTTACTCCTATTATAGCTATATTATAGCTATTAATTGCTAGTTAAATAGAGGGTAAGTAAACCTCCTAGTTATCCTAGGCGAAGTTAATTATTATCCGTAGGACTACTTAGATCTCTTAATTAAAATATTCTATTACTCTATCTATCTATAGGTAGAAGGCGGTGCTTAAATATTATTCGATCCTTATAAGCATATAGAACTATCGCTAGAACCGATTTATCTAGTTATTACCCCTATTACTAATAATCGACTTTAGTATACTATAGAATTAGTAGTAGTAGTTTATAAAGCGTTCTATATACGTTTCAATATTTATTAAAGGTATCCCTTCTAGGGTTATTATCTTAGAGAGCCTATTAACTATTACCTAGAGGTATCTCAACCCTATTTTCACTATATATAGGAGGTTTATAATAAAATCTATAGTGAGATTATAATATAGCTATTCTATTACTAGTAAGGGTTAAAGAAGCCTGCATTTCGCTTATTACTAAATTATTCTACGCCTGTAGCTATTATAGTTTCTTATAAACTAGCAGACTATAGAGGATTACCCTAGCTAGAAGTATTACTAGGCTAGGATAGCTAGGGTATTATTCTAACTAGGGTAGCTTATTATTACTAAGTCGTAATACTTCTAAATTAACTATATTTAAAGTACGTTCTAAGGGTAGTTTTTATCTATTAATCCTAGCACCTAGATCTAGTCTCTGAATATTAATTAGCTAAGAGCGTTAACACTATACTTAGTAATCTATAGTTTTAGGCTTAGCTAGGGAGGGAAGCTTTAGTCGCCCTTTTTTACTATAGAATAAGCCCCTTAGTACTAATTATCTTCTACTTATGCTTCGTTCTATATATATTAAAGGGCTAGATCCTCGAATATTATTATAGCAAGGGCTTTAACTATAACTATCCTCCTTACCTTATCTAGGGTAGAGTTAGGAATTATCTATATTACCCTCCCTTTCTCTTATTTATCCTCCTATCCTTTTAGAGCATCCTATTTATAGCGCGAGAGTATATTAAGTATAGCTATTAGGTAACTAGGTTAATATTCTAAGTAGAAATTATACCTTAATAATTACTCTACCTAGCGACTTTAGTATTCTATTAAATATTACTTTTATATAAAGTATTTAAAGCCCTTATAGTTAGTAAGGACCTTAAACCTAGGGTAGCTTCTTAGCTTAGTATCCTATATATTTAAATAAGTAATTACTACTAATAGCTCCTTATTATAAATTAGGTAGTTATATTAGGTAAGGGTTAGCCTCTATAAGTAGAAAGCAACGGGATAGCGCTATCCTTATACATCTTCTTAAGTTAGCACCCCCCCTAAAGCGAACCCTAAGTAATCTATCTTAATAGTAGTTAGGGCTTATAGGTTGAAATAGCATAGTATTAGTGCGATTTAAAAGTAGTATTTAAGCGCCTAGAACATATCTTCTTATTCCTTACCCTAGATAAATAGCACTCCCTTCTTTATTAGGAGGGTAAGGGGCTCTATAACCCCTAAGTATTTTAATATAAATACTTAGTAGTAGTTAGCAAACCCTAGGAAACTTTATAATCCTTTTATTAAAGTAGGCGCTTCTTATTTAATAATTACCCGCACTTTCTCTATATTATAAGTAATACCTTTACTTACCTTTAGGATAAATCCTATATACTTTACTATTTTTATAGAGAACTTATACTTTACTAGGTCGAGGTTAAGACTAGCCTCTTAGAGGGCCTGGAGAACCTTATATACCTTCTGCTTATAGTCTGCTCGGGAGCTATTGCTATAAGCTAATATATTATTAATATATATTATTATAAAGTTATTAAAGAACTCCTAGAGCGTGCTATTAATATATTATTAGAATATTATAAGGGCTCCGCTCAATCCGAATAGATAGATTAGCTACTTAAAGAGCCTATATTATGTATAAAAAGCGGTTTTTTCCTAGTACCCTTCTACTATATAAATCTTATAAAAAGCTACTATTATATCTAGTTTAATATATTACTTTGCTAAACTAACCCTCTAGAGGGTCTCTTAGATTAGGGGTAGGGGGTAGTAGTCTCGCTTTATAATTATATTTAACGCTTAGTAGTTATAATAGAACTATAATCCTCTACTAGGCTTTCTAATAAAAAGTATAGGCACGCTAGTAAGAGACTTACTTACTTAAATAAAGCCTTTATTAAATAGGTTTATAAGTATCTTTTTTAATACTAATAACTCTTCTCTTAATATGCTATAGAGGGGTCCCTAAGGCAAGGGTGCTTCTTAGCTAGAGGTATTACGCTCGAGGTAGATTTTATAATCTATACTAGGATAACTTAGGGGTAAGAGGTATAACTTAGCTAGCTTAAAAAGCTCTATGAATTTATTATAAATATATTATAGTAGTTTCTCTAAATAGTCTTCTAGTTTCTTTACCTTAAGCGCTTTTTTTATATCCCTTAGGCTTATTACCTATATTCCTACTTCTAGCCTAGATAGCTAACCCTTATTAACCCTCTAGTAGATCGCTATGAATAAGGTAGCATTAAGTTAGCAAGCTTCCTAGATCTCCCTTACTCTCTAGGGTTCTTCCTATCCTTAAAGAGTAATAATAACCCCCGCTTTCCTATAGTATACTTACTTCTCTATTATATTATAAATAATATAGTTTTATTCTATCTATAGTTTCCCTAAGAAGAGGTTAATATCTAGTCCTTTTATTATATAAGCAAAGAGTCGCTATATATAGCTTCTAATCTCGAGGTATAATATAGCTACGCTTTTTGCTATAGCTTAAGCTAAGTTATTAGCAAAGCTTTATAATTACTATACTTAGTAGTTAATATATAGTAAATAGAGGTAGCAGGCGTACTAGTAATCTATTATTATATAGATATTATATCTATAGTCTATTAAAGCGTTAGTAGGAGTGCTTTTATTAACTCTAACTACTAATATTATAAAAAGCCTGCTTATATTATATTCTAACTAGAACTATTCCTAACTAGCTTACTCTTCCTCTATTATTCCTAATATCTAATTTTATATAAAGGTTATTTATTTCCCGAGTTAGAAGGGTCCTCTTTACTTTTAACCTCTCCTAAGTCTAAATATATTATTTCCTTAATAGCTTTTGCTATTCTAGGATTATCCTTCGACTTCTTAGCCTTCTAGTAATCCCTTTATAAGTAATTAATTTAGTTATACTTAAAATAGTAGTATATTTCTTTATTAGGACCCTTGCCTACGCCCTCGCACGAGGTGTCACACGCCTTTTGGTGATGTAGTCAGCCATCACGTAGTATTCCACGTGACTACGGTTGGGCTCAACGCCCATCCTTTAAGTAGGAGACTTCTAGTAGATAAGCTTAGAAGGCTTAGCTATTATAGAATATATCACCATATACCTATAATTACCTATTATACTATTTGTTATTATTTACGCTTATATTACTCTTTTCCTTGCTTCACTCGTAGTCTTAATAACCCCTACTATAGCCCTAGGCTAGTAGGAAGACTATAATATCTAGTAGCATGACCCGACCTATTCTTTTTCTTATCTAAGACCTCCCTCATACTGCGAAAACTCGTAACGAGATAGAGGACTTAGACTTAACCTCGAAAACCCCTCCTAAAAGCATTTATATACTAAAAGGAAAGAAGTCAAAGAGATAGAGGTCTTAACTATCGACTTATATAGCTAACTATTCGAGTTTAATATTAAATCAGCATAATAATCCCTCTCTCATAGAGGAATATTATAACATAGGAGATATAGCTAGAATCGGATACTATAACGAGGCTCGCAAGCTCTATAGTTTCTAGTAAGCTTATAAGGACTATAACTTTACCCTTAGCCTTAGCAAACGATTTCATAACTAGATAGCAAACCTCGCCTCTCTTAAATAGGATAATAACTATATACCCTATATAGATATTATTAATATAGGCTAGAAAGCGAAAGCTAATCTATACTATTACTAGATACTCGAGCCTAATAACTATATAACTACGTTAATTAGCATTATTAACGCGATTATAGCTATAAGGGATACTCTAGCAATAGTAGCACTTTTTATGCCCCTATCTAGAGAAGAAAGCCTTTATAGAGCTAGCGAGAGAATCACCCTTTTGCCCCCGAGAGATAAAAGAGTTATAACTCCTATCTAGTCTAGCTAGTTAGATATCAAACCCCTAGGACCTCCTATTAAGGCGAGAGCTATAGCAGATAATATTTATAATAGGAGCAGAAAAAACCCCAAACTATAAGTTATAGTGCTAGAAGATATTATTATAGGACCGTTAGAGCGAAAAATCTATAGAATACTATAAATTCTTTATAATACTACTATAGGTCTGCTAAAGTAGGATATATTAGTAGGGAGGACCTAGCTACTATAGTAGAATTTAGCGCTACTACTAATATTTTCACTATTATCCTAGGGGCCCTACCCGGAGCTGCTATCCTAGGGTCTCGAGGCTTTACTCCTTTAAGTATTTAGCTAGCTCGAGGCTAATACTAGGGTGCTATAGCCCGCGGGAACTCAATAGGAAGGTAGATTTACCTAATATTATAGTATTTTTTAGCTAGATGCTAATAAGAAGTATAGCATAGAGCCCGTCTTTTATAACTAGGATATTCTATATTATAAGGAGATAGATCTATAGATCTCTAGCCTAGATACTAAAACCACTAGCCTAGCTATAGCTTTAGAGATTATATAGAATTAGAGCTCTCTACTACGAGGGAAAGCACTTAGCTAGTAGGAATACTAACTTAGGCTAATTAAATAATAGAAATACCTCTATATAAGATATTACACCCTGCGCAACGCTATTAGGAGACGTTTTATACTAACCTAATAGGAGTCTATCTAATAAATCGCTATATATAGGTTTACTATAGAAGACCTTAAGGGAGACAGAGATATCTATAACTTTGCTTAAAACTATTTTAAGCATAGTAGAGTATAGATAGGACTAATATCTATAGTTAGCTAGCTATTAATAATCTTCTATAATATAATCGACCTAGAGCTTTAGCGATTCCTAGATAAACTAATAGCTAGCAATACTCTCGAGGATTACCTCAATATAGCTAAGAAAAAACGCAAAGCAGTTTAGCGCAGACTCCAGGCGCTAATTAGCGTTAATTATATATCAGAAGAATCCGATGATATAATATAGAATAGTAATAAGGGATAATAGAATAACCGAGACTTCTAACGGGATAACTATAATAATCCGCAACCCTAATAATATTATTAACCTTAGTAATACTTCTAGCGCTCTAATAACTGCTAAAACTAGAAAGATCGCTACCTATAGAACTAGCTATAGAGAAACCCGGGTTTTCAATATTACGCAAAATACAACAGACCAGGCTAGACGGACTCAGACGCCTATTATATATAGGAGGATTATAATAACAACTATAATATCGATAACCTTATTAATAGCAGCTATATCCTAATAGATATATAAGAAGTCCCCCACGATTCAGCTGCCCTATTAGAACAACTAAGCAAAGAGGAAATAGCAGGCTAGACGACAGATATTATAGCTATAGCAAGAAGCACGCTAGCAATCTCCCTAACTACTTCGGTTATAGACTCTACTAATATAATAAACTTCGCAGGTCTTATTGCAATTCCCCTAGCAAATAATATATAAGTATTACTTAAGAAAAACTAAATTATCAACGCCTAAGTAAAACTAGTAAAACGAATAATACTAGCTAAACAGATATATCTCCGCCTTAACATAAAAAGCGATAATATAGCTAGCCTAGAGGAAGTCTATATTAATATAGGCGCCTTAATAACTCTAGTTAATAAGAATTAGGTACTACGCTTTATGCGAAATCCTACGTTCTAGATAATAGAACTATAGAAGATAAACGCAATAGACTTAACCTTTTAGGTAATAGAGCAGGTTATATTTAACTTCTATATCCTAAGCACTATTAGCAACGTAGAGATTAATAGCTACGTTATTATTATAGCTAGAGTTATAAATACTCTCAGAGCGAATCTTCTATTAGGAATACTATTCTATAAAGATCACGGGCTAGTTATAGACTTTAATAAGGGTATAGTTAAGTTCCGCTTAGTATACGGAATGCAGTATCCAGTCTAGTTCAGGAGATAGCACCTAGTAACTAGACGAGTTAATAACGCCTATACCGTAGTTATTCCCCCGCAGAGTAACGTATTTATTATAACTAGCTTTATTAACCTCCCTAAGTTAAGCTAGCAAGGATCTAATACTTAGCAGTTTCAATCTAGTTATATTAGCGCAGTTAATACAATAGTTATAGTAGATAACCCTAAGCTCATCCTTATGCAAAATATAATAGATAGGCTAATAATAATCCTAAGAGGATAGCAGCTAGGCTATATTATTCTAATAGAAGTAGAGGAGACTACTAACCTCATTAACTATATAGATATTATTACCCTTATAGGAGGAGAATTAAACTCGCGCTAGTTCTTATAATATGAATTCGATAGGGCTACGGGTAATATAGCAGCTAGCGCATAGTTTATAACCCCGCCTACTAAATCTAGCCTAGGACCGCCTCGTTAAGCGGATAATATTCTATCTTATAGAATATCTAAGCTAAAAGATATCCTAGTTATATATAGCAAGGATAGAGTCGAGATCTATAATTAGGACGCGGTTTTCGCTAGTAGACTTAAGGAAATCCTCGATAACCGAGATATCTACTATAACAAGGGGATTATACCTATGCCGGACGACTAATATATATATATTAAGCTTATTAAAGGGTAGTAAAACTAGAAGGCTATAGTAAAGCCTTACCCCCTTAGCGCTAAAGACCTCGAAGTCGTTAAGAATATCTATAGCAAGATATATACTAATAGTAAGATAGTATAGGGTAATAGGCTAATCCTAGTTATCTATCCGCTCTTTGTTATATAGCGGGTAGTTAATAGTATAAAAAAAAGCAGGGTTATTATTAACCTTCGCCCTCTCAACCAAATCACTATCCTAGATATATACCCGCTTCCTAACTAAGATAATATAATAGATACCCTTAGAGGGAAGAAATATATAATAATATTTAACGCTACTAGGTTCTTCTACTAACTACTAATCTACTCGAGATATTATAATAGGATAGTAGTAATAAGTCCCCGTAGCATCGAGGTTTCTAACGTTATCCTCATAGGATTTAAAAACTCGCTAGCCTATGCCTAGCGTTTTATAGACCGCCTCCTATATAATTACTAGCACTTTGCTCGAGTATATATTAACGATATTATTATTTTTAGTAATAGTAACGAGGACTATCTCTAGTATATCGATATTATTCTCAAGCTCTTCAAGAATAACCACCTTTATATTAGACCTAAGAAGTCCTTTATAGGGTTTCTTAAAGTAAGACTCCTTAGCTATATTATAAATACTAATAGTATTAAACGAATAGAGGATAGGATCGCAGCTTTTAAGAACCTCCGCTTCCTAAAAACTCTCTATAATATTGAGAAATACCTCGGAATAGCTAGATAGCTATAACGTAATATACCCTAGTATAATATTATTATAACGCTGCTATAGGATAGAAAGACCCGTCTTATTACGAAACTCTATAATAAGAATATACTTCCTAACGGTCTATTAAAAGCAGTTCGAATAAAGAGGGTCCAAAAGGTATTATTCGAGCTAACGCTAAGCAAGCAAGAGGTATAGAACGCCCTCTAAGAGAATCTCTATAACTAGGTCATAAGATACTACTATAACCTAAATAAGCCTATATTTTTTAAGGTCGATATCTATAAAAGCAGCTTTAGGCTTATAGTATTCTAACTAAGTATCCTATAGAATAGTACTAATATACCTAGCAAAGATATCGCATAAATCTATATCTAACTAGTGCTTTTTCTATCTAAGGTTATATCGCCCTTAGAAAAGTAATATTTTGCTATAGAGGTAGAGGTAGTAGTAGTAATATAGGCTATAAAGAAGCTCTATAAGCTCGTATAATCAAATAAGCACCCTATATAAATTCTCATAGATCACGCAGCTATAAAGGGGATTCTTATATATACCTTACTATAGACTATAGACCTCAATAAGGCTAACCTATAGCTCGCGAGCGCTGCGAACTACCTATTGCAATTTAACCTTAATATCACCTATATACTAGGGAAGCTTAATATTATCCCCGATACCCTCTTGCGCCTACCGTTGCTTATAGCCTCAGGACGAGCTAATAGGTTTGAGGATAGCGATATCCTCGCGGAAATAACCTATAGTAATAATAATAATAATATAGGATTTATAGATATAGTTAACTAGTTAGCTAAGAAGTTATAAGCCTATAGAGCAATAGGGGAGATAACTATAAGTATTTCAGAGGACTTTATCGCTAAGATTATAGATAACTATACTAATAACACGAGATATAGCAAAATTCTCAAATAACTCCAATCCTAGCAGAAAGAACTAGGCAAGTAGTAGTTACTATTCAACGCTACTACTAAGGAAAATAGCGCTAGAGCCGCCAGAAGAGCCCTAAAATGCTATCAAACGACTCCTTAGAGTCTATCGCTAGAAGGGCTTATCCTTTATATAGCTATAAATAGCACTCAGAGACTCTGCATTCCGCATAAGTTAGTACCTGCGATTCTCCGCCTTAGTTATAACGAAAAATACTACTTCAGCGCGGACTATATAATAATAGAAATATCGACTTTTTAGTTTCATAATAAGAAGTCGCTCATACGACGATATATTACCTACTATAACTAGTATAAAGAGAACTAAGTCGACTGCTAAAGGCTACTAGGATAGCTATAACCTATCCCTATCGTAGATATCCCTTATAATACCGTTACTATAGACTTCGTTACTAATATACCTATAGTGCTATCCTACGGAAGTCCCTACGCCCTGCTAGGTTTCCTAGAGTTAGATATATTAGCAATAGTAATATATAAATTCTTAAAAAAGATAATCCTTCTCATAGGATATTCGACCTATAGAGCAAAAGAATAAGTAATAATCCTACTCTGCGCATTTTTCCTCTTAGACTAGGGAATTCTACGTTATATTATTAGTAACTAGGATCCTAAGTTTATCTCTATAATATAGCATATAATATTCAACGCTCTTAATATCAGGCTCCTCCTCTTAATAGCATACTACCTCTAGACGGATAGGTAGAGCGAAAGAATAAACTAGACTACTAAGATCGCAATATAGTTCTATATATCTAAATCCCCTAATATCCCATAGACCGATATACTACCTGCCCTATAATATAATCTTAATAACTCCCTATCTGCTACGATCGGATAATCGCTAAATGAGGTTATATTTAGATTTAAGCTACGAAGTATTCTCAATATAATTATATAAATAAGCGCCCTGACTAAGAGCCTTACTATCCTTAGGGAGATATATTAGAAGGAGGTACTACTACTTATTAATATAGCGAACGCCTCGTATAAGGAGAGATATAATAACTGCTATACTAATATAACTTTTAATAAAGGGGATAAAGTCTAGATACGACTTAGTAAAGGATTCTACTTACTAGGATAATATAATAGCAAATAGACCTCTAGATAGATAGGACCTTTCTAAATTAAATATATTATTAGTCCTCTCGCTTATAAGGTAGATATTCCTAAGCACTAGCGGGTTCACCTAATCCTCTCTATAGCCTAGCTATATAAGCTAGCCTAGGGAGAAGACCTATTTAACTACGAGACTCCGCTACTAAAGCCTATTGAGGTTAATAGTAGTAAGGAGTAGGAACTTAACTATATTATTAAACGAAGAGTCTTATAGAGGAGTTATAAACCTACTATTAAATACCTTATCTAATAGAAGGGATTTATAGCAAAAGACGATACCTAGGAATAAAGAGACTCCCTATTACTTAATACAAATAATATTATTAACGAGTACGACGCTAAATTCCCCCTTAACTAGGATACTAAAAGAGCTATAAGAAGGTGCGCACCTTATATATAACTAAATAGTTTTCCTATCCTTTTAATAGGACGACTATATACACCTTAAATTAATATTAGGATCGCAAATTTTCCCTTTATTATTACTATTTTTGCTATTAACTACTCTTTCCTCGATCTCTCTATCTCATATTAAAACAAATAGAAAGGAGCAGAAGATACTAACTTTTATATACCTTCCTTACTAACCCCTATTATAGAAAAAAATTTTTTCTTTCTATACCTTCCTTCTATTTACTATACCTACCTACTTTTATTTAGGTATACTTATACTTTTATTTATTTATTTCTCTCCTATATGCTAATTATTACTCAATAGACCTCTTATAATAAGTAATAATATTATCCTAACCTGCTAAATATAGCCTCCTAAACGCTAGCCTAACTAATACTACTGCGATAATAGCTTCTAAAGGCAAGGAAGTTGCTAATAACTACGAGGTCCTATCCTCTCACCTATCTAATAATAGTAGCAGCTAAGATAAGGGTGCTAACCCCTAGAATAACGAGGTGCTTAACCCCGTCTCCCCGCGCTATAATAGCAATAACTAAGGTAGTAATAACTAAGTTAGTAACTATAGTATTAACTTTAGTACTCTAGTTAAGACTTGTAAGTCTGCTGCTAAGAAGAAGAAGTCCTATAAGGACTATAAGAAGGGTAAATAAGTAGCTAAGAAGAACTTCTTCGCTATAGATGCTAAGACCTAATGCGAGGAGGTTATTAATAATAACGCTAATAACATTCAGAACGACGATACCTAGGCTACCGAGCTAGCCCGCGTTATTACTAGTACCCTAGCTAAAACTATAGCTACTACCCCTTATAAGACTCCTAAGAAGGGCCGCCCTAGCCCTATAGCCTAGCGCTAGCAGATCGACGAGGCGAAGGCTTATATTAATAACGCCTTTCTATACTACCCCGATACTATCCTTATTGAGGAGATTAAGAAAATCCTTAATAGTATCGAACCTTCTGAGAATATATCTTCTAACCTCTATATTAGATATATCTAGGATACCCTTAAGTAAGCATATAATATATATATCGATAATAACGCCTATAGCAAGCTTCTCCCTAGCTACGCCCAGGTCCTCGCTATATACTTTTATAACGCCTATAGTTATACTAATAGAATTATTACTAGCAACCTTATTATAATAAACCATATTAACCTCCTTTCCGTCGCCCTGCTTATTAATATTAGTAATATTACTACTATAGACCCGTTAGCCCGCAAGGACGCCAAAAACGCTAAGGACCTCGCTAATAAGGCTGAGGGTAATATTAATATTATTATTAATAGCATCCGATAGGAAATCCTTCCTCGCCTCGACGCTATAGAGACTAACGTAGCTAATATAGATACTATTAATATTAACGCTATTAGCAAGTATCTCGCTAAACTTAAGAACAATAGCATATCTAAGCAAGTAGTTACTAATAAGATTCATATAGCTATGAATATAGTTAAAACTAAGGAGATCGCAAGCCTTCGCGCTAAGATCGCAAACCTCTATACTATAATCAAGGGTCTCTAGCGCACTAGCAATAAGCAACTCGCGCCGAGCGATGCTAGTAACGATAGCGCTGCTAAGCGCTAGTAGATATCTAAGTTTAATATACTCCTCCGCTAGCATAACAACTAATTAATAACGCTATAATAATTTCTAGCAATTAGAACGCAAAGAGGGAGAAAAGAGAAGATTGAGCGTATATATCCTAGATCGATAATAATAGCAATTAGGATAATTGCTTTTTAAAAAGGGGGTATATATCACACGCCTTTTAGTAATATAGTTAGCTATTACGTAGTATTCCACGTGACTATAGTTAGGCTTAATACCTATCCTTTAAGTAGGAGACTTCTAATAGATAAGCTTAGAAGGCTCGGCTATTACAGAATACATCACTATATACCTATAATTGCTTATTATACTATTTGTTATTATTCACGCTTATATTGCTCTTTTCCTTGCTTCACTCATAGTCTTAGCAACCCCTACTATAGCCCCAGGCTAGTAGGAAGACTATGACACGAGGCGTATACTAACCCCGTTATCCTAGTATCCCTATTTATATCTACTCTAGCGGGTAATACTCTTAATCTAAAAGTTATAAGCTAGCGTAAAGCATTAGGAATATAATATAATCCCTCTAGCTTCTATACGATATCTTATATAAAGCTAATATATTTAGTATACTTATAGGGGGTCGGGTAGTTAACTAGATAGTTAAAGAGCTTATAAGATAATACCCTATATAAGTAGTTAATCTAGATACTATCTAGCTATACTACGCTACCTACTTCTATAATAGCGTGTTCAAAGCAGGGTAAGAATAAGGCAAAAGCTTTATTATACTTTATTTAAAGCTCTAAAAGTCTTCTAAGAGCCTTATTTATAATATTAAGGTTATTATAGGTATAGTCTAGGTATACTAAGAAGGCGTCTAGCTCGAATAAGCTATTACTACCCCCTGAGCTATAGAAGGCTATAACTACTAGCTATACTTTAGGTTCTAGGTAGGAGTTAATAAGATACTAAGCCTCCTAATTGCTTAGGTAGAAATTCTAGTCTATCCTAACTTTATTATATATCTATTATATCTATATAGGATACTTATTATAGTTTCCTCCGAACTTAGGGGGGTTAGGAAGGGGTTTTAATTACTAAGCGCTACTTGCTTCCTAGGTAGTTTCTAGCTATGGGGTTAGTATTAGTAACGCTAGGGCGTAGCTACTTGCTATATCTCGCTAGAGCTCTATAGTTAGTTTATTATTAAGCTGCTATATAGTTATTAAGCTATTAAGATAGTTACTAAGCTTATTAATCGCTATATAAATTGCTTCGAATGCTTCCTTACTTATTAGTAGTACTTTTAGACTAGCTGCTATAAGCATAGCAGGTTCCGTTTTCTACCTACTATCTATCGCACTATATAACTAGCGAGGTAGGTATAGAGAGAGAGAGCTTAGATATATAAGGGGCTAGCCTAGGTTTATTTAACTTAGGGGTGCCTTAATTATAGTAATCTAAGCTAAGGAAGGGAAATTTTCTAGGAAGTTCCTTATATAATAGAAAAGCAGATATAGGGCGAATATTAAGCGAGAGTAGTCGTTAAGGGCAGAATTCTTAGGGTCTGTAGCACCGCCCAGACGCTAGCAGTAGCGTAGCCCGTAATAGTAACTAAATTATTAATAGAAGCGCTATAGCTTAATATCTATTAAATACCTAGTTTAGGCTAAAATCTCCTCTTTAGTAAGAAGAAGCTAGGTATAGCCCTATTTATATATAACTAGGGCTATAATATTACTCTAGAATAAGTAATTATAGAGGTTATTAAAGTAAATACTTATTTAATTTATATTAATTAAGTAGAGGAGAAAAGGGGTATTAGAGGGTATTATATAGATAATTATATTCCTGAATATAGTTCTAATTATAATAGTACTAAATAAATCCTTATAGAGGCTATTTCTAAAGCATACTCTCACTTAGCTAGCATTGACCCTATTAATTACTATTAATAAGCGAATTTATTATAAGGTAATAACTTATTATTAGCTAGTAGTAGAGACTCTATATAAGAGTATGGCTATAGGCCTAAACCAGGAAAGGCTAGAATGCTGAAACGTAGGTATCCGTTATTATATTAAACTTTTGCTTAACCTTCTAAGTCTGCAGCTTGCAAAGTTTTCTCTGAGGTATATTTATCCGCCCCTAACTTGCTAATATTTTACTAATAGCATAGCTCTACATCCTATACCTACTATTATTCCTTATAATTACCCCCCTTTCTAAAGCCTTAGTCTCTAAGGCGTACTAGTAGGGTAATATAGCTCTATATTGCTAATTATAGGGTAATAGTTTAGCGCCTTTATTATATTATTTGCTATCGCTTATTCCCACGCTAGATTTAGGCTACTATAGCAAATAATCTATTTTATTTTCTAGCGAGTTATATTTTTTTAAATTTTAAGTATTACTATTGTTTTTTAATTAGTTACTAATAGTTATATAACTATTTAGTAGTATATAGCTAGTAATTATTTAGCCTTATTACCTAGCGACGTTAAGTATAAAAGGGTGTCTTCTTTTTGAGGTCTCTAACCTAGTTGAATTTTTCCTTCTTTATTATCCTTCTTTTTTAACTTAGCAGCCTTTATTTTTCTTTTAGTACCTATTTTATAAACTTTTGCTATAATTATCTAATTTTCTTCTTTTCCCTTTTCTAGTTTATCTCTTTCTCTATTATTTTGCTAATTGCTCTCTATAATATCCTATATCGTACGTATAGGTATAGTTCTCGCTAAGTACCTATATAATCCTGAAATCCTCTCTAGCGACCTCACTAGTAATGCTAATAGTAGCTATTCTTGCCTTAGCTATCTCTATAAGATATATTAGGATATTATTAACCTTCGCTATATATATAGCGAATATATATTGAAGTATATCTATTATAACTTTAATAAAAAGAAATATACTACTATAAGTCTCTGCTAGTTTACTACCTAGTTACTATATGCTAACGCCTAGTAGGTCCCCTAGGAGCTTTAGGTCGTAGCCTAGATAACCTAGAACATATTCTATTAAATCTAAATTTAGGAGCATATAGGTGTTCTAACCCCTCTTTATTATTATTATATTCTCGCTTCCCTTAGTAACTATTTAGTAGTATAGAAGTATATTACTAAGCTTATCTATAATCCTACTACTAGTAGTAGTAGCTATAATATAGAGCAGCTTTAACTCCAGGAGCTTGCCTCTATCTATAAGCACCTAGCTCTTAATATCTTAGTTTATATAGGCTATTATTTACTACTCCCTTGCTAACTATATCCTATTAATAATTAGTTCTAAGTTAGTACCCTTTATAATAGTATTAATATGCTTTAGCACCTAAATACCGCCTAGCTGCTATATATTTATAATAATAATCCCGCTATATACCTCTATAATAAGATCGATCGTCTAGTTAATAACCCTTTAATAAAACTAGTCCCTAAGCGCCCTTATAAGCATAATATTAACTCCTTTCCTAAGTTTAGTAAGTTGCTCTAGGATAATCTCCTTAAGTATACTTCTAATAATATTCCCTCCTACTTTATTATTATTACTAGTACTTATCCTATCTCTTATACCTCCTATCTCTATACCCCTACTAAATATAGCTAAGAGGATAGTAACGATTTAGTAAAGAAAGCTAGAAAGGCTAAAAAGACTAAGGTTACTATTACTATCTCTAATAGTAGCTCTAGTGATAAGTTAGATAGTGAGGTGGGTAGTAGCTCTAGTAATGAGTTAGGTAGTGACTCTAGTAGTAAGTCGGGTGGTAACCCTAGTAATAAGTCAGCTAGTAGTTAGTCTATAGGCAGTAGTAATAGGGATGCTAGTAATACTAGCTTAGTAACTAGTTGCTATGGTGCTGCTCGTAGTTATAGTGGTTAGGGTGCTCGCGCCTGTGGCTATAGTTAGAAGTGAGTAACTAGTTAGATTATTAGCTCTCTCTCTTTTCTTTATAAGATAATACCCTCTTTTTGCTATAATATTAGCAATAATTAGCTACTTAATATAATTAATATTCTACTTCTTAATTTAGCTTCTATTCTATAGTCTTATGACTTATAATTAGCAACTTATTGCTATAACTTTAGTAACTAGTTATCCTACTTCTTATAAGACCTCCTATGCTATCTATTAAACTTATAAATAGCTTCTTATATATTTGCTAAATTCTCTATAAGCTCTTATATATAATATTCTATAGGCTATCCTACCTATTTAACTAGATATTGCATATTATTGCTAATACTTTGCTATATAATAATCTCTTCTACCTTATATTCCTCTAGCTTATCCTTAAGCTCTAGGTATATAGGCAAACCTTTACTAACTACTTAGTAGTTATCCTATAGTTCTAGTAAGGTAATAGAGAATATATTATATATATATTAGTATTATAGTAGTAGATAGACTCTATATACTTATATGCTAACTAGTTCTATAATAGCTACTTATATAAACCTAGGTGCTAGTTTCTTATTCTTAAATTAGAAGTTCTTTATTAATAGCCTGATAACCTATTCCTAATAGTAGGTCTAGTCCTTATGCTTTATATTATAATACTTAGCTTGCGCTTTAGTAGCCTTCTGCTACTATTCCTAGGCCCTCTTATTGAGTCTTAAAATATATTTGATTTACTCCCTTACGCCCTATATTATAACCCTATTCGTAGGAGTTATATATTCTATGCAACAGAGGTAGTAATTATATAGGGCCTCTATTAGCAAGTAGCTAGTAGTACTATAGTAACTATTATTATATGCAAACTCTGCCTCAGGTAGCTAGACTACTTATTCTTATAGCAAGTTGCTAGCATATGCTCGCAGGTACTTCTCTAACGTCTGATATATCCTTTCTAACTACTTATTAGTCTAGGGGTAGTATATAATAGAGAGGTAGCGCTTTATAGCCCTCTCCCTTATGAACTCTTCCTAAAACTAGCTAGTTAGGAGCTTATTTTAGTTGCTAATAATGCCTTCTAGGGTGCTAAAGTAGTATTTAACCTATTTATAGATAATCCGCGCTAACTTAGCAGCTATTAGCTGCTTTATTATTAGGATAAATATAGCGAAATTAGTTATTTAGCATATAATAATAAGAACTACGTTATATTCTCTACCTATATGCTAAGAGCTCGCTAGTAATCTAGTGATAAAGTCTATACTTATTTCCTAGAATAGGTATATAGGTAAGGGTAGTAGTTATAACTTTCTATAAGGCTTATGCCTTGGAACGTAGTTCCCCTAGCATATATAGCACCCTATAATATAATTACGCATATCTATAGCTAAGTTTAGCTAGTAGAAGTTCCTTAAGATTCACTTCTTAGTCTTACTCACCCCTATATAACCTGCCCTGCGGTTATTATAGTATTAGCAAAGGATCTCTAGCCTTAGAGACCCCTCTTATAATATCTCTAACTATCCTTTATAGAATAGGGTTTTATAACTATTAATTATATAGCCCTTATAATTACTAGCTAGTCTGCATACCCTCTCTAATTATATCTAGTAGTATAAGTTATTAGCCTGTAGTCTATAGATAAGATTCTCTATCGCTTTAGAGGGTTACTAACTATCTACTATTTTACTTATTATAAGCTCTCTTATAACCTAGCGTAGGATATACTACTATGCTATAGTAACCCTAGCTCTAAGCAAGTCCTCTTAGTTAATAACCTCTTGCTAAGCGTTCTCTATATTACCCCTTGCTCTTTAGTATTAGGTTATTATAGCTGCTATAGTTATAATAATATTAGCGCGCTATAGAGCGTAATATTAACTAGAGACTAAGGCGTCTCTGCCCCTAGAGCTATCTATCTAGAAGAGGCACCTTATGCTAGCTCTTATAGTATTAATAAATGCTTTTGAGGTCTTCATACTACCTTATAGTATAGTAATGCTTATCTAAAGATCTACTAGTAGTTTACTAATAATTCTTAGCTTTCTTACTAGAGTTAGGAGTATATTATTATATTTCACCTCCCCCTCTATATAATCTAGCCTCTTAGATAAACTATCTACTAGGTTTATAACCCCTAACTTATGCTCTAGGTTGAAATTAAATGCTAAGAGTTTATATACCTACCTAGTAAGCCTTCCCTAAAGGTCCCGCGCAGGCGCGCTAATAACTCCTTTTAAGATCAAATAGTATATTAAGATTATAAACTTCTTTAATATATCCTAAAGGTAGTAAGCCTAATAATCTAAACTTTTAATTATAGTAAGAAGTTCCTATTAACCTACTCCCTAGCGTTATTCTATATCGCTAAGCTTCTATAATTACTAAGTAACTAGTTGCTACTAGCTATCAATATACTATAATAGAATACTAGATATAGCCTTTATAGAAGTATCTATCTTAACCCTTATTTTATAAATTAGGTCCTAGTATTAGAGAATAGTTGCTAAGTAGAAGGCGGCTTAAAGCTGCTTAAAAGCTTATCAGCCCTCTTCTAGCTAATAGAACTCACCTCCTTTCTTACTATTCTTACTACTCTTTAATAAAGATATTATTAGGGCTATAATATATAAATATCCTATAATAATCTTATAGTAGAAGTTATAGAATCCAAGGAAGACTTAGATTTCTTAGTATATCTTTAGCAGCGTTTATTCAGTAATAGCTTAGATATAAGTTTAATCTATTAATATACCCCTAGGCGTGATAATATACTCTAGGAACTCTACCTACTATTAGTAGAACCTATACTTACTAAGCTTAATATAGAGCTCCTACTAGCAACGCCTATAGAGCACCTAGAGAAGGTCTTTTATATATTACTCTCTTATCTTAGAATAGACTATAATATTATCTATATAGGTAATATAATAGGTATCTAGTAGCTTAGCAAGTGCTTAGTGAATATACGCCTAGAATATAGCTAGGGCGTTTATAAGTCTAAATAGCATAATGATATATTTAAAGTGCTTATAATATATCCTAAAAGCTATTTTCTAGTAATCCTCTAGCTTAATATAGATATAGTAGTATATATCCTGAATATTAATCTTTAAGATCTATTTAGCTCCCCGAAGCCTATCTAATAGTTTACTAATAAGAGGGAGTAGATATTAGTTCTTTATTATTACCTTATTAAAGCCTTGATAATCTATATAAAAGCATAGGGACCTATCTTTCTTAGGTATAAAAAGAATAGGGGCGCCTGCCTTACTAGTCAAGGGTTAGATCCGCCTTATTACTTGGTTATTAGTAATATATTAGCAGAATTCTTCTAACTAATGCTTATTTAATAGGTAGATAGGCCTATATAGAGGTTTCTTCCCTTTAATTAAGTTAATAGTATATTCTATGCCCTCTAGGACTAGGTACTCCTTTACTAACTATTTATTAAATATTTCCTATTTGCTAAGTAGCTCTAGTAATAACTCTATATTACCCTCTAGGGTATCTTCTTCTTCTAGAGCCCCTATTAGCAGCTTATAGAAAGCGATATTCCCTAATATATATATAATATAAGCCTTCTAGCTATTCCTAATAACCTCTTATATAAATACTAATAGCTTAGTAATACTAAAGCGTTTATATTCCTAGGTATTTATCTAGGTATTAATTATAATACCCTCTCTTCTTATAGAGTATTATAATAAGAGGAGGTCTCCTACTCCTTTAGGTTAGGGGGCTTTAGCAAAGAGTTGCTATATCTTCCTCGCTTCCCCTCCTGAGTTAATAAGGAAAAATATTAACTAGTATATATTCTAGCTTATTATAAATAACCTATTAAACCCTTCTAATATAGGGGCGATAGCTACTATGGGTTATAGTTATAGGGACTTAGCTAGTTAACTACTAATAATATTAACCTAGGAATAGGAATCTATATCTACTACTACTTCTTATTTAGTAATATTCTAGAGAATAATCGCCTATCCTTTTATAGTAGCTCCTCTTAGGAAAGTATCTAGTTCTAATTTAAGTATAGGGGTTACTAGTATAATCCCCTAGCTTACTTATTTTCTAATAAGTTAAGTTCCTTAATTTCTCTTATAGATTAGATTATATTAACCCTCGCCTTCTTAGCGAGTATTTAGTATCCTACTAGTATTTTATATACGCTTTATCTCGCGCGTTTATCCAGGTAGTCTACCCTCTTATACCCCTTTTGCTTATAGCTAAAGCATATTATATAATTAGATATTATAAGTTATATACTAGGGCTAGATATAGACTAGTTCTAATTAGGTCCCTATATCGCGCTACTAACTAGTTAATAAGGTATTAAGCTCTAGGAACCCTGCGTTACCTTCTAGCTAGAACCCTGCTAGCCCGCCTTTTAGCTTAACCTTAATACTAGGGGCCTACTTAGGTTATGCTCTTCCTTTATATACTATTTCCTGCTCTTGCTTTGCAGAGGTTTGCTACCCTATTAGTAATATATCTCCTATAAGTATTTAGCTTTTATAGCTATATCTCTTAGCTTCTATATCTTAACTTTCTAGTATTTAAGTTCCCTATATAGGAATAGGGCTAACTAGAAGTATACTATATAAGCCTTAGCCTTACTATCTTCTATACTAACTATACCTAAGTCCTAATATATTATTAACTATTTAGTAAAGAACTATATTAGTAACTATATCTCCTTCTACCTTATTATATCTAGTTTCTTATAGTACCTTCACTCTTGAAGCTTAGGGTTAATATACTATTAGTAAGCGAATACTATAAAGTTAGCCTATACTAGGTCTCCTTCTAGCCTAGCCCTATAGTATTGCTACTAGGTCTATAGGGATAGGCTTATCTTTATAAGTACCTATTGGACCTGCTGCTTTAGTATACTACTAGCATATAGTTAGTTTCTATCTTTAATTACTTAGATCTAGTTACTAACCTAGTTAAGTATAAAGTCCTTAGTTATAATATAATAGTCTTATATAAGGGGCTTTTATATTCTCTCTATAGGTATCTTATTACTAAGTAGTTAGTAAGTTCCTATAGTAGGGTAGTAGTTTATTCCTCATGCTACTACTATTATAGATCTATCTACTCTATAAGGCTTTCCTACTATTTCTATAGTAACCCTATAGCCTAGGTAAGGATACTAGAGATACCAGCTTCTTAGGGAGACCTAGGCGGGGTGCCCTATTAGCTACTACTCGCTATCTATTCGCCCCTTGAGTGGTAGTCTGCCTAGTCTAGCGCTACCTAGGACCTAGCCTAACCCCTCGGGGTTATCCCTCTTGCTATATTATTACTAGGGTTATCTATTCCCCTAGCGTAGTATCTATACTATATTCCCTATATCTTAGGGCTTAGTAAATAACTAATATCTTATTAGCTAAGACCCTATTAGTTATATTCTATATATATAGCCTAGAGTTTATTATAGTTAAACTCTATTACTAAATTATTAGTATATTATTACTAGTTTGCTTTAGATATTCTAACTAGCGCTAGTTTCTTAAATTGAGGTAGAAGTAATAGAGTTATAAGAGTATAGCTATAGGCTTAAACTAGGAAAGGCTAAAATACTAAAATATAGGTATTTATTATTATATTAAACTATTGCTTAACCTTCTAAGTATATAGCTTGCAGAGTTATCTCAAAGGTATATTTATCCGCCCCTAACTCGCTAACGTTTTGCTAATAGCATGGCTCTACATCCTGCACCCGCTATTGTTCCTTACACTCTAATAGCGCTTAAATCTAGTATAATACCTTAGAAAACTTCCTTAGAGTACTTACTATTAAGTATAAATAACCAGAATAAAGTAGAGGCTCTAGGTAAGATAAGCTAAGTAGGTAAGAGAATAAGCTTAGGGTTAGTAGCAAGGTTAATACTTATAACTATATAGAAAGTAGCTAAATTTAATAGTAAATTAACTAATTTATTATTATTGACTATAAATATAGTATTAGTAATAAATATAATAAACCTATAAGGGGAGGAGGGCTAGGATTAATCTTATTAGTAATCCTAAAGGTATTACTTAACCTCGCTATTAGTATTAATATTATTCGCTAGGGTTTCCTAGTTCTTATTGTTACTTTTAAAGTTAATAAGGAAAGTATTAAACTCTTCTTTAGTAATATTCTAAGAGTACTTAGATTTAAACTTATTAAACTCTTACGTCTATTTATTATTACTATACTTTTATAATTAGTACTTAGGCTTATAGTAAATCTAGTATCTTCTTATATTAGAATAATTATTATGGGATTAATAGCATAGAGGGGGTCCTCATTAATATTACTAGTTTTATTAAAATCCATTATTATTATTATTATTTTAGTAGAAGTTATAGTAGTTATTACCTTAGAAATATTAGTTAGTATATATTATATTATATTCCTCTAGACACTCTAAAGCTATAAATTATATTTTAAGGCTTTAGTTTATTTAGAATATAGTACTAATAGTAGAGTAGAGGGAATTATAGAGATCTTATAAATTAGTAGGATTTTTATAGAGGGTAAGTTTAGACTCTTAAACTCCTTAATAAGCGCTCTAAGTCTTATAATAGAGGGGGCTTTTATTAGTATTAAATTCCTTATTAAGAGTAGGTTTAAAAATAAAGAGGGGTTTAAATAGGATTTTAAGGTTTTTGATAATAGATTTATTAGGGTTTTTAGATATAAGGTTAGGTAATATAGTATTATCCTATAGTTCCTTATTAGTAATATAGAATTCTTTAGTTTTGAAGTATTCCTTTATCTATATAACTACCTTGATATATAATAATAAGGGGTAGTTAGTAGTAATATATTAGAAATAATACTTTTAGATATCTCTTTTAATATAAGGGAAAACGCTTTAATACATTATTATGGAGATATACTAGCTTTAATATAATAATCCTTAAAAACGAAGAGTTTTAAATCTAATATATCTATTTTATTAAATTACTATACTTAAGGTTATTATTATTATAAAACTTAATAAGACTCTTAAGTTAGTATAATAAAGGGATCTTATTTAGTAGGAATTAAGCTTATTAGTTCTAACCTATAGGTCTTATAAAGTTAAGACCTCAGGTATTATTCTTAGTATTCTAAAATAAAAAGGGTTAGGTAGTCTCTATTAGAGGGAGATAAGGGGGCTAATATATAGGGGATATAGGAGTAATCAAGAGCTTTTAGTATTATATAAGAGTATCAATAATAAGGAAAAGAGGGGTTTTAACTTCCTATATAATCTCTATAAAGAAATCGGGGTCTTTATTATACTTTTTAATAATTATTAGTATAAGAGTATGGCTATAGGCCTAAACCAGGAAAGGCTAGAATGCTAAAACGTAGGTATCCGTTGTTATATTAAACTATTGCTTAACCTTCTAAGTCTACAGCTTATAGAGTTTTCTCTAAGGTATATCTATCCGCCCCTAGTTCGCTAATGTTCTACTAATAGCATAGCTTTATATCTTATACCTATTATTATTCCTTATAATTACCCCCCCTTCTAAAGCCTTAGTCCCTAAGACGTACTAGTATAGTAATATGGCTCTGTATTGCTAACTATAGGGTAGTAGTTTAATGCATTTATTATATTATTTACTATTACTCCTTCCTATGCTAGATTTAGGCTACTATAGCGAATAATATATTTTATTTTCTAGTATATTATATATTTTTGAATTTTAAGTATTACTATTATTTTTAATTAGTTGCTAATAATTATATAACTATTTAGTAGTATATAGCTAGTAATTATTTATCCTTATTACCTAGTAATATTAAGTATAAAAGCGCGTCTTCTTTTTAAGGTCTCTAACCTAGTTGAGATTTCTCCTTTTTATAATCCTTTTTTTAACCTAGTAGCCTCTATCTTTTAGTACTTATTTTATAAACCTTTGCTATAATTATCTAATTTCTCTCCTTTCCCTTTCTCTCTCCTTATCTTACTTATCTACTTCTCTAGCTTTTTACTAATAGCTCTCTATAATATCTTATATTATATATATAGGCATAGTACTTATAAAATACCTCCATAATCCTAAGATCCTCTCTAGCAACCTTACTAGTAATACTAATAGTAGCTATCCTTGCTTTAGCTATTTTTATAAGATATATTAGGATATTATTAACCTTTGCTATATATATAGTAACTATATATAGAAGTATATCTTTTATAACTTTAATAAGAAGAAATATACTACTATAAGTCTCTACTAATTTGGTACTTAGTTGCTATATACTAATACTTAGTAGGTTCCCTAGGAACTTTAGGGCGCTACTTGAAAAACCTAGAATATATTCTACTGGATCTAGATTTTGGAGCGTGAAGGTATCCTAACCCCTCTTTATTATTATTATATTCTCGCTTTACTTAAGAACTATTTAGTAATATAGAAGTATATTACTAAGCTTATCTATAATCCTATTACTAGTAGTAGTAGCTATAACATAGAGCAGCTCTAGCTTTAAGAGCTTACCTTAATCTATAAGCACCTAGCGCTTAATATCTTAGTTTATATAAGCTATTATTTACTATTTCCTTACTAACTATATCCTATTAATAATTAGTTCTAGGTTAGTACCCTTTATAATAGTATTAATATGCTTTAGCGCCTAAATACTACCCAGCTACTATATATTTATAATAATAGTCCTACTATCTACCTCTATAATAAGATAAATTATCTAATTAATAACCCTTTAATAATACTAGTCCCTAAGCGCCCTTATAAGTATAATATTACCTCTTTCCCTAAGTTTAGTAAGGTGCTTTAAGATAATCTGCTTAAGTATACTACTAATAACATTCGCTCTTGCTTTATTATTATTACTAGTACTTACCCTATCTCTTATGCCTCCTATTTTTATACTCCTACTAAATATAGCTAAGAGGGTGGTAATAAGTTAGTAATGAAGGCTGAGAAAGCTAAGAAGACTAAGGTTATTATTATTATCTCTAATGATAGCTCTAGTAATAAGTTAAGTAGTAAGTTAGGTAATAACTCTAGTAATAAGTTGAGTAATAACCCTAGTAGTAAGTTAGGTAGTAAGTTAGGTAGTAACTCTAGTAATAAGTTAGCTAGTAGTTAGTTTATGAGTAGTAGTACTAGGGATACTAGTAGTGCTGGTTTAGTAACTAGTTACTATAGTATTTATAGTGGTGCTGCTCGTAGTCATAGTAGTTATAGTGCTCGCGCCTATGGCTATAATAGGAAGTAAATAACTAGTTAAATTATTAGCCTTCTTCTTTTTCTTTATAAGATAATACCCTATTTTGCTATAAGATTAGTGATAATTTGCTACTTAATATAATTAATATTCTACTTCTTAATTTAGCTTCTATTCTATAGTCTTATAGCTTATAATTAGTAACTTATTATTATAACTTTAGTAACTAGTTATCCTACTTCTTATAAGCTCTCTTATATTGTCTATTAAACTTATAGATAGCCTCTTGCGCGTTTGCTAAGTTCTCTATAGGCTCTTATGTATTATATTCTATAGGCTATCCTACCTACTTAACTAAATACTATATGTTATTATTAAAACTTTATTATATAATAATCCCTTCTACTTCCTATTCTTCTAGCTCGTCTTTGAGCTCTAGATATATAGGTAAACCTTTACTATTTGCTTAGTAGTTATCCTATAGTTTTAGTAAGGTAACTAAGAAAATATTATATATCTAATAGTATTATAGTAGCAAATAGACTCTATATACTTATATACTAACTAGTTCTATAATAGCTACCTATATAAACCTAGGTGCTAGTTTCTTATTCTTAAATTAGAAGTTCTTTATTAATAGCTTAATAACCTATCTCTAATAGTAGGTCTAGTCCTTATGCCTTATATTATAATACTTAGCTTATACTTTAGTAGCCTTCTGCTACTATTCCTAGGCCCTCTTATAGAGTCTTGAAATATATTTAATTTGCTCCCTTATGCCCTATATTAGAACCCTATTTATAGAGGTTATATAATCTATGCAACGCATTTACTATTTATATAGGGCCTCTATTAGCAAGTAGCTAGTAGTATTATAGTAACTATTATTATATACAAACTCTGCCTCAGGCAACTAGATAGCCTATTCTATAGCGAGTTACTAGTATATACTTTGTACTTCTCTAGTATCTAGTATATCCTTTCTAACTACTTATTAGTCTAGGGGTAGTATATAGTAGAGAGGTAGCGCTTAATAGCCCTCTCTCTTATGAAATCTTCTTAAAATTTGCTAGTAAGGAGCTTATTTTAGTTACTAATAATACCGTCTAGGGTACTAAAGTAGTATTCAACTTATTTATAGATAATCCGCGCTAACTTAGCAGCTATTGGCTACTTTATTATTGGAATAAATATAGCAAACTTAGTTATTTAGCATATAATAATAAGAACTATATTATATTCCCCGCCTTTATACTAAAGCCTTGCTAGTAATCTAGTAACAAAGTCTACACTAATTTCCTAGAATAGGTATATAAGTAAGGGTAGTAGTTATAACTTTCTGTAGGGCTTATGCCTTAGAATATAGTTCCCTTAGTATAGATAGCACTCTATAATATAATTATATATATCTATAGCTAAGTTTATCTAATAGAAGTTCCTTAAGATTAACTCAGTAGTCTTATTTACCCCTATATAACCCGCCCTATAGTTATTATAGTATTAGCAAAGGATTTCTAGCCTTAGAGACCCCTCTTATAGTATCCCTAACTATTCCTTATAGAACAAAGTTCTATAACTATTAATTATATAGCCCCTATAATTGCTAGCTAGTCTGAGCGCTCTCTCTAATTATATCTAGTAGTATAAGTTATTAGCCTATAGTCTATAGATAAGATTCTCTATCGCTTTAGAGGGTTGCTAACTATTTACTATTTTAATTATTATAAGCTCTCTTATAACCTAGCGTGGAATATACTATTATACTATAGTAACCCTAGCTCTAAGCAAGTCCTCTTAGTTAATAACCTCTTGCTAAGTATTCTCTATATTATCCCTTGCTCTTTAGTATTAGGTTATTATAGCTACTATAGTTATAGTAATATTAGCATACTATAGAGCGTAATACTAACTAGAGACTGAGGCGTCTCTACCCCTAGAGCTATCTATCTAGAAGGGGCACCTTATGCTATCTCTTATAGTATTAATAAATGCTTTTGAGGTCTCTATACTACCTTATAGTATAATAATACTTATCTAAATATCTGCTAGTAGTTTGCTAATAAATTATAGCTTCCTCGCTAGGGTTAGGAGTATATTAATTATATTTTACCTCCCCCTCTATATAGTTCAGCCTCCTAGATAGACTATCTACTAGGTTTATAACCCCTAACCTTTGCTATAGGTTAAACTTAAACGCTAAGAGTTTATATACCTACCTAGCAAGTCTTCCCTAAAGGTCCTATATAAGTGCGCTAATAACTTCCTTTAGCGCTTAGTAATCTATTAGGACTATAAAGCTCTTTAATATACCCTAAAGGAAGTAAGCCTAATATAAGCTTTTAACTATAGCAAGAAGTTCCTATTAGCCTTCTCCCTAATATTACTCTATATTACTAAGCTTCTATAAATAATACGTAACTAGTTACTACTAGCTATTAATATACTGTAATAGAATACTAGATATAGCCTTTATAGAAGTATCTATCTCACCCCTTATTTCGCAGGTTAGGTCCTAGTATTAGAGAATAGTTGCTAAGTAGAAGGCAGCTTAAAGCTATTTAAAAGCTTATTAAGCCTCTTCTAGCTAGTAGAACTCGCTTCCTTTCTTATTATTCTTATTACCCTTTAATAAGGATATTATTAGGGCTATAATACCTAAATATCCTATAATAAACTTAAAGTAGAAGTTATAGAATCTAAGGAAGACTTAGATTTCTTAATATATCTTTAGTAGCTTCTATTTAATAATTGCTTAGATATAAGTTTAATCTATTAATATACCTTTAGGTATAATAATATACCCTAGGAACTCTACCTGCTATTAGTAGAACTTATACTTACTAAGCTTAATATAGAGCGCCTACTAGCAAAGCCTATAGAGCACTTAGCAAAGGTTTTTTATATATTACTCCCTTATCTAATAGTAGACTATAATATTATTTATATAAGTAATATAATAGCTATCTAGTAGCTTAGCAAGTACTTAGTAGATATATACCTAGAATATAGCTAGGGTGTTTATAAGTCTAAATAGTATAATAGTATATTTAAAGTACCTATACTATATCCTAAAAGCTATCTTCTAGTAATTTTCTAGCTTAATATAAATATAGTAGTATATATCCTAAATATTGATCTTTAAGATCTATTTTACTCCCTAAAGCCTATCTAATAGCTTGCTAATAAGAGGAAGTAGATATTAGTTCTTTAGTATTACCTTATTAAAGCCTTAGTAATCTATATAAAGATATAGGGATCTATCCTTCTTAAGCATAAAGAGGATAGGGGCGCTTATTTTATTAGTTAAGGGTTAGATCCGCCCTATTGCTTAGTTATTAGCAATATATTAGCAGAGTTCTTCTAACTAATGCTTATTTAATAAGTAGATAGGCTTATATAGAGGTTTTTTCCCTTTAATTAAGTTAATAGTATATGCTATGCCCTCTAGGGCTAGGTATTCCTTTGCTAACTATTTATTAAATATTGCTTATTTACTAAATAGCTCTAGTAGTAACTCTATGTTACCCTCTCGGGCGTCTCATTCTTCTAGAGCCCCTATTAGCAGCTTATAGGGGGTAATATTCCCTAATATATATATAATATAAGCCCTCTAGTTATTCTTAGTAACCTCCTATATAAATACTAATAGCTTAGTAATACTAAGGTATTCATATCCCTAGGTATTTATCTAGGTATTAATTATAATATCCTCTCTTTTTATAGAGTATTATAATAGGAGGAGGGTCTCCTACTCCTTTAGGTTAGGGGGCTTTAGCAAATACTTACTATATCTTTCTTACTCCTCCTCCTAAGTTAATAAGAAAGAATATTAACTAGTATATATTCTAGCTTATTATAGAAAACCTATTAAACCCTTTTAATATAGGGGTATAAGCTGCTATAAGTTATAGTTATAAGTACTTAGCTAGTTAAATACTAATAATATTAACCTAGGAATAGAAATCTATATCTACTACTACTTCTTATTTAGTAATATTCTAGAGAATAATTACCTATCTTTTTGTAATATCTCCTTTTAGGAAAGTATCTAGTTCTAACATAAATATAGGGGTTATTAATATTATCCCCTAGCTTACTTATTTTCTAATAAGTTAAGTTCTTTAATTTCTCTTATAGATTAGATTATATTAACTCTTGCTTTCTTAATAAGTACTTAGTATCCTATTAGTATTTTATTCGCGCTTTATTTTGCGTATTTATCTAAATAGTCTACCCTCTTATATCTCTTCTGCTTATAGCTAAAGTATATTAAGTAGTTAGATATTATAGGTTATATACTAGGGCTAAATATAAGCTAGCTCTAATTAGGTCCCTATATTATGCTACTAACTAGTTAGTAAGGTATTAAGCTCGAGGAACCTCCCCTTGCTTTATAGCTAGAGCCCTACTAGCCCGCTTTTTAACTTACCCTTACTACTAGGGGCCCCCTTAAGGTATGCTCTTCCCTTATATATTATTTCCTATTCTTACTTTATAATAGTTTACTACCTTATTAATAATATATCTCCTATAAGCATTCTACTTCTATAGCTATATCTCTTAGCCTCTATATCTTAAATTTCTAATATTTAAGTTCCCTATATAGGAATAGGGCTAGCTAGAAGTATAACATATAGGCCTTAGCCTTATTATCTTCTATATTAACTATACCTAAGTCCTAATATATTACTAACTATTTAATAAAGAACTATATTAGTAAAAATATCTCCTTCTACCTTATTATATCTAGCTTCTTATAATACCTTTGCTCTTAAAACTCGGGGTTAATATATAATTAGTAAATAAGTACTATAAAGTTAGCTTATATTAGGTCTTCTTCTAGCCTAGCCCTATAGTATTACTACTAGATCTATAGGGGCGGACTTATCTTTATAAGCACCTATTAGACCTGCCGCTCTAGTATACTACTAGTATATAGTTAGTATTTATCTTTAACTACTTAAATTTACTTACTAACCTAGTCTATAGTAAAGTTCTTACTTATAGTATAATAGTTATATATAGGGATTTTTTTATATTCTCTCTATAGGTGCCTCGTTGCTAGGCAGTTAGTAAGTTCTTATAATAGGGTAGTAGTTTATTGCTTATACTACTACTACTATAGATATATCTACTCTATAAGGCTTTCCTATTTTCTCTATAATAGCCCTATAGCTTAAGTAAGGATATTAGAGATACTAGCTTCTCAGGGGGTCCTAGGTAGGGTGCCCTATTAGCTACTACTTACTATCTATTTACTTAATAATAATTAGTTTACTTAATTTAGCGCTATCTAAGACCTAGCTTAACCCCTTAAGGTTATTTCTCCTGCTATATTATTACTAAGGTTATCTATTCCCTTAGTATAATATCTACGCTATATTCTCTATATCTTAGGGCTTAGTGAGTAACTAGTATTTTATTAGCTAAGACCCTATTAGTTATATTCTATATACCTAGCCTAAAGTTTATTTTAATTAAACTCTATTACTAATTTATTAGTATATTATTACTAATTTGCTTTAGATATTCTAACTAATATTAGTTTCTTAAAGTAAGGTAGGAGTAATAGAGTAATAAGAGTATAGCTATAAGCCTAAACTAGGAAAGGCTAGAATACTAAAATATAAGTATCTATTATTATATTAAATTATTACTTAACTATCTAAGTCTATAGCTTATAGAGTTTTCTCTAAGGTATATTTATCTACCCCTAATTTGCTAATATTTTGCTAATAGCGTGGCTTTGCATCTTGCACCCGCTATTGTTCCTTATAATTAGGTATTATAATTTAACTAAATTAAAGTTATTACTACTCTATAAATAGAAGTTAGATTAGTAAGTAATATTAATAATATTTTCTTTAATTTAATTACTATTATAAATAATCAATATATTATTATTAATAAGAAGTTTCTAAAGGGCTTCAATAATATAGTTATCTATATAATTAAAGATCTTAGTAATATCCTTAAAGTTTTCCTTAAAGTTAGCTTATAATTAATAACTTTAGATATAATACTTAAGATACTTAGTAGTATAATAGGTAATATAGCTAGTAATCTTAACTTAGTTAGTCTCTTTAGTCTCTCTAACCTAATTATATATCTTATAGTTAATAATAGCTTTAAGATTATTAGGAATTAGACTTACTAATTAATATTAATATAAAGAAAAAGAAAAAAGAATAGGAGAGGTATTAATATTATTAGCTGTTAAAAAGAATTAAAAAAGCTAAATTTAGAAATTCTATAAAATAATTAGGCTTATATTTTATTTTAATTAGAGGCATTATCCCTAAGCTATAATTTTAAACAATGAGTTTTTATATTAATTAACTTATAGTTATTATTACTTAATCTTCTTCTCATTAATAATCTAATTCCTTCTCTTATATAATTTCTAAATATTTACTTATTTAGTTCTCTAAAAAGGGAATTTTTAAAAAGGATTACTCACTTCTCTAAAGAGGGGACCTAAGGAGGAATTACTTAGAGGACTTCCCTAAGGAGGGGACCTTTTTAATAAAGGATTACTCACTTCTCTAAAGAGGGGACCTAAGGAGGAATTACTTAGAGGACTTCCCTAAGGAGGGGACCTTTTTAATAAAGGAATTATTTAGAGAGAAAGCTTAAAAGCGAGAAAATTTAAAAAGAGGAAAGTTTAAAAGATTATTTACTTTAAAAAAGAGACTTTATTAATAAAGGGACTATTTAGAGAAAAGGTTTAAAATATATACTTAGAGGAAGGATTTAAAATACTTATTTACTTATTTTATTAGATCTTATTAATCTTAAATAGGGGATATTTTAAAGAAGGGATTATTCATTACTTATTATTTAGAATAGATATTCTTAAATAGATCTAAAATAATAAAAGTAATAAATCTAAAAGGAGATAAAAAAGGGAAAATTAAAGACAAATTAAAGTCTTAATAATATAATTACTAATTATAATTAATTAATCTAAGTAGTCTTTAGTAAAAACTTAGTATATACCTTTTTACTATAGAAAAATAAGTATTACTAGTATAAACTAATTAAAATAGATCTACTAAACCTTTATTACTAGTAAAGTAGCTATTATTAAAAAGCTTTTTAATACTTATTATAACTTAGATATAATAGATATAATATAAGTAAGATAAAGTTAGAAAGTTAAGGTTATAAAGTTACAAGTAATCAAGCTATAAGAAAAAAAGAAGGTAGGAGAGGGGTTATTTAGATAGAAGGGGGGGGGGGAGGTAGTAGCCTAAAGTAAGAAGGTCGACTTTTAGTAACTATAAATAGATCTAATTTAGTAATTACTATGAAAGTTAAAGTTATAATCCTTTTAAAACTATCTTATATAGGTAGTTAGGGCTTATTATATTTAGAACTTATAAAATTTGAAGCTAGAAATAACTTTATAATAACATAAATATTATATTAATAATATAATTAAAGTAGGTAGTTAAGATTAAAGTGATTTACTTTAGTAGATAATAGGGGCTTATTACTACTCTCTTATCATAAGTAATTAGAGCTTATTATTATTATCTTAGATTGTTACTATTAGTAATATAAATAAAGAGTTAGAGGTAGTAAATTTAAGTATTAAAAAGGGGGTTAAAAGAGGGAGAAGTAGCGAGGTCAATATTAATAATATTAAAAGGTATTTAATAGTATGAAATATATTAAATTTACTAAAAAGATTTATAAGAGGTAAAATTAATAAAAATAAGTAGCTAATATAAAGTAAAAAGAGGAGAAGTTAGTAAAGGGCTTTAAATAACTATAATATTAATAGAAAGTAGTATAATTAGTAAGTATAGGATATAGTATTTATAGTAATTATAAGAGTAATAAAAAGTACCAAAAGAGAGTAAAAGTAAGGGGTACTAAAGAGAGTAAAATTAAGGGGAAAGTAATAACTTAGCTAATATAACAAAAGATTATAAACTATTAATTATTAGTATTAAGGTTATAATAGGATAGACTATAGTTACTATTAATAATAAGAGATCTAAAACTTCGCTTATAATATTAGTAATAACTTTAGAGGTAATAAGTTAGAAATAGAGGCTAAACTATTAGTAACTAAACTTAAAATCTCTATTAATATAATAATTATATATAAGAGGAGGCTTAGAATTATTAAGTAGTAGATATTATCTCTTTAGTATATTGATTCTTATCAATCTATAGTTATAATATAATAATAAAGTTAATTACTAATTAGTATTAGTTTGATAAATACTAATATACAAAAAGAGCGATGGTAGGTATAGTATAAAGTCTAAATTAATAATAATATTAGTGTCACGTGCGGGCCCTTGGGGCTTAAGGGTGCAGCTACCCTTCAGACGTTTTCCCCTGCGCCACGCGGTCGCAGCGCAAAAGGTATAGGACATTCAGAACAAAGGCTCTGAATGCAGCTGCACTTAAGTATGCACGCCTAACGCCGTGACATTAAGTTATATTAGAAGGTAGCTTATAAGGTAGGAATAATATAGGAAGCCTAATAAGATAAGTTATATAATAGGTTATATAACTACTCGCTAAGCTATAGTTATTCTAACCCAGGCTATAGATCTAAAGTTAGATCTAGCCTATTAGGCGAGTAGGAGTCCTACCTACTATGTAGGTAGGCGAATATTCCTATACTAATCAATATATTTCTCTAGCTTATTTTAATCCTAAGTAATAGTTTCCTCTATATTAATAGCTTAAATTATATAAGTAATACTTTTTATAAGTATTAATATACTATCTATTTCAAGTAATAAGAAAAGTATATATAAGAATAAAGTTAATTTATAATAAGTTACTAGATTAGCTTCGCTATTATATACCTCTTATATTAACTCCTAAGGTTCTTAGAATCTCTATTATAAAACTATTAAGGTTAATAATACTTTTTATAAATATAAAAGAGTAGAAAGTAGTAATAGCTTTCTAGTTATTATATAAAGTATATTATATATAGTAAAGTATATAATATAGGTTAAATTTATATAAGAAAGCATAATTACCCCTATATAGCTAAATATAGGTAGTAAAAAAAGGCACTAGAAGACTAGAGCCCGTATTCCTCAAGCAGCATATTCATACTGTCTTTATATCATCCTCATCCACCTCGACATGGCCGACTTGCTAGCTCTCACATGTGGTCTAACTCGATCGTTAAGGTGTACGATAACTCCTGCAGCAGTGAATCTCTCGTGGGCTCGCATCCAGTCACAGAACTAGCCAGACTGGCTGAGCAGCCACAAGAAAAAAAAAGGTGCAGGGAACGCACAATTCATGATGGGCACCTCGGTTTTGGACGCCCGATCTTTTTTGTTCGCCATATGCGTTGAGTGAATGAGTGAAGTAAGGAGATTGCCGAACGAGGCTATTCTGGGGGTTTTCTAAGTCGACATCGACGCCGTGGCTTCAAGAAGCTCTTTTGACGGAGCTAACCCTACTAACCCTACTAACCCTAACTAACCCTAACCTAGATATATATATATATATATTTATTATTATTATATAAATATGTTCTAAGCATGTCTTGAATATGCTTAAGACATGTTTATAACATGCTATAGTCATGGTATAAAACTGGTCTGTGCGGCTAAAAGTGGAGGGGGTAAGATAAGGTTTTGCGGAGGGTAAGCTGAGGTACAGGCCGCTCAGCTGAAGAACGCCTCTTCAAGGTTTGAAGACCTCCAGTTGAGCTGATGAGCCCCTCAGTAATAGTATTGGATCGTATTAAGCGGCATGCAGTCGAGCCGGGAATAAACCCCGATGACTTATTATTCTGACATGCGCTGCGGAGCCATGCGCTCAACTGCGACGTTACTCAATTTCCGTTCAACTCGGCTCGACAACGTTACCCGGAAGCCCAGACCCTCGACCCTCTTACATCCGCACCCAGCGTCCTCAACCACCACAGTTGCTAACCTATGTCCTCTTGCTTCGTACCGCTGTCGCATCATCCACTTAGTTTCACCCACTGCTGCAAATAGCACTCAATTTGGGTTTGTCCTGACTACGCTTCCTAAGAAATGAATCGGGGTACCCCAAGTCCCCTTGCCTCCCGAGGCCCCTTTCCTAGGCTCTTGTTACTGCTCAAGCCAGGGGGTGGATATCTAGAAATGAAATTGTCGTGGGGGGGGGGGGGGGGGGGGGGGGGGGGGGGGGGGGGGGGGGGGGGGGGGGGGGGGGGGGGGGGGGGGGGGGGGGGGGGGGGGGGGGGGGGGGGGGGGGGGGGGGGGGGG